>PVIU01026137.1:0-22512 GCA_004026605.1 Ondatra zibethicus | reverse complement strand
TGTCGTGTGTATTGTGTGTATTATGTGTATTATGTGTCTGTCATGTATATTATGTGTCTGTCGTGTGTATTGTGTGTCTGTCGTGTGTATTGTGTGTCTGTCGTGTGTATTATGAGTATATGTGTCTGTCGTGTGTATTATGTGTATTATGTGTCTGTCGTGTGTATTGTGTATTATGTGTCTGTCGTGTGTATTGTGTGTATTATGAGTATATGTGTCTCGTGTGTATTATGAGTATATGTGTCTGTCGTGTGTATTATGTGTCTGCCGTGTGTATTGTGTGTCTGTCGTGTGTATTATGAGTATATGTGTCTGTCGTGTGTATTGTGTCTGCCGTGTGTATTGTGTGTCTGTCGTGTGTATTATGAGTATATGTGTCTGTCGTGTGTATTGTGTCTGCCGTGTGTATTGTGTGTCTGTCGTGTGTATTGTGTGTATTATGAGTATATGTGTCTGTCGTGTGTATTGTGTGTATTATGAGTATATGTGTCTGTCGTGTGTATTGTGCACCACTTGTGTGCCTGGTACCCACAGGAGTCAGGTCTTCTGAAAGTGGAGTACAAATGGTTGTGAGCCATCAAACAGCTCCTGGGAACTGGACTGAGTTCTCTGGAAGAGCTGCCATTGCTCCTATTTGTTGAGCCATCTCTCCAACCCACTTTGGGTTAATTAAAGAATTCAGTGGGCCAATAAAATGGCTCACTGGGTTAAAGCATTCACTGAATAAGACTGACAACATGAATTCGATCCTCAGGTCTTACCATGGAAGGAGAGAACGAACTCTGAAAAGATGTTCTCTGATCTCTACAAATGTACCATGGCACACATTACCGCTTATGCACGATATAATTACGGGACCAGTGAGACAGCTTAATGAGGCACTGACTGTTAGCCCGACAACCCGAGCTCAGTCCCCAGAAGCCACACAGGTGGAGAAGCAGCTCCGTGAATTGTTTTCTGACATCCACATGTGTACTGTGGCATGTGTACCACACATATCCACAGAAAACATAGAATTAAAATTTTCAATAGAGACTGCCTTGGGGTGCAACTATGGCTTACTTAAAGCTACCCTAGATTGGCCGTACTTGGGCACTTTGCCATGGTTGAGCTGGTCCACCAATCCCAGCTGAGAGCCCTACAGCTAGTCAGGGCCTGAAGAAAATGATCCAAAGTGCTCAAATTGGCAGTTTCAAAAAACTCATTGTTGAGGAAGCTGTGCAAAATGTTTGGTGACCACTGAAGTGTGGGTGTGGTGGTTTTATGTTAGAGAGATCAGAGGCAAGGGTGACATTGTTGGTAAGAGTGTTTGGTTTATTATTTAAATGTATTAGACAGTAAGCAGATCTTTCCATAGAAAAATAATTTAAAAGGTGGATCACCTTTAATCTCATATTAAGTAGAGGCAAATGCAGGTAGATCTCAATGAGTTGCAGACCAAGGACTGCATAGTGATCTTCCTTTTTGTTTTGTTTTGTTTTGTTTCCTTAAAGGTTGAAAATAATTTTCTACTCAGAATTTTGAAGGTACCATTTTGTCACTCTTCAGGCTTTCGGTATTACTTTTGGAGAAAACCTGGTATTCCTTTTGAAATTTCATAATAATCTGTGTTAGAATAGGTCCCCTTTCCTTTACATTGATTTATGGCCCTTTTTATGTCAAATCCATGTCCCATGAAGCTGAAACTTGAGTTCCATTTGAGTTCCAGTTACTGCTTTATTGCTTGACATTCCTGCCCAGTAATTTTACACCATTTGGGTTAAAACTGGCATTTTTTTTAAATTTTACTTTTTATCTGTCTTATTTGTCGTCTTTCAGTGTGTTGCTCTTACTTGTGCTGTTTATCTCTAGCAGCTCTTGCCCTTATTCATAGCTCATGTGTTTGCTACGCGCCTCTGTACTCAGAACAGCTTGTCAGTCTTGGACTACAGTGCAGTGCCGTTCAGAGTGGAGCTTACGGTCCACCACTCAGTCCTATTGTCGCTTTTGATGAGAGGCAGCACACTGCTTTCGTGCTTTTACCTGTTTGTGGTGATAAAGCATCTGCTGTGTGGCAGTGGCACCGCCCTTAATCCCAGCATTCAGGAGACAGAGGCAGGTAGGTGGGTCTCTGAGTTCAAGGCCAACCTCACCTACAGGAAACAGCCAGGGGCTACAGGGAGAGAAACCCTGTCTCTCAAAAGACATAAATAAATCCATATGTGCTATTAGTCCTGTGAAGTGTAGTGTATGTAGTATTGTTTAGTAGAAGACTCTTGATAGTTAGTGATGTTACTGGTTGTGTATTTATTGCACTATGTTTTTAGCATTGTTTTGGTGTCTCAGGGTGGGGGGGGCAGGGACTCCTGGAACTCAACCATCCTCCTGCCTCTGTCTCCCAGAGTGCTGGGTTATATAGGCATGCAGTACCCCACCCAGCTAGCGTACTTATTTTTAAACACTCACTGGGGCCTGGAGAGACAGCTCAGTACTGACTGCTCTTCCATAGGACCCAGATTAGATTCTCAGCACCCACATGAAAGCTCTCAACCAACTGGAAGTCAAGTTCCAAGGGATCCATTGCCCTCTTCCAGCCTTCATCAGACACAAGCATTGTGTGCACACATACAAACAAGCAAAGTACCCATACATTTAAAAAAAAAAAAAACTCCCTGTCTCAGGGCGGGAGAGGATCTCGGAAGCATGGTGTCCCATACCTTGGATCGTAGGTCTTGGGAAGTGGAAGCAGGATTAGGAGTTAAGAGTCATCCTTGGTTACATAGGTTACCTTGAGCTACATGAGATCCTGTCTAGAAGAGAAGAAAGGGGGGAAAACTCATTGTAAAACATTGAGTCTGTGTGCCTTACTTTATGTGTGTGTTTCACCTGCATGTATGTCTGTGTATCATGTACATACTTGGTGCCTGAGGAGACTAGAAAAGAGCATTGGTTTCCCCAGAACTAGAGTTACAGACAGTTGTAAATTGTGGATGTTGGGAATTGAACCTTGTCCTCTGGAAAAGCAACCACTACTCCTAATCATTGAGCCATCTCTCCAGCATTGCCACACTTTTCCGTTTTTCGAGACAGGGTTTCTCTGTAGCTTTGGAGCCCGTCCTGGAACTAGCTCTGTAGACCAGGCTGGCCTCGAACTCACAGAGATCTGCCTGCCTCTGCCTCTGCCTCCCAAGTGCTGGGATTAATGGCGTGCGCCAGCACTACCTGGCCCCACTGCGCTTCTTAATTGTAGCAAGAGTATGTTCAGTGTTTGCCTTGTGCCGTCTGTATACTGCCTAGCTTGGGGAGAGCATACTGTGCTGTTCATATAATAGTTGTACCCCTGCTTTATTTTTTTTTCTCTTATAGAGGGAGTCTTTAATGAAAGATTTTTCAGCCCTGTCTTGTTTGCTTCCTATAGGCATACCTATATGATATCTCTCAAGTTTTGGAGATCTAAGAAACCAAAATGAAAGCCAAGTATGTTCGTGCATACCTATAATCCAGCACTTGGGAAGCTGAGAATGGAGGGTTACAAGCCACATAGGCTACATAGTGGGACCTTGTAAAGAAAAAAACAGAGTCTCTCCACATTAACAATAAGGCATTAAGTTAAGGCACTGTATGAAGAGGGCCTCTCATTTGGGATTGGCTATGTTTATTCCATAGAGAATTAGCAAATGTCAGTATCTGTTTTATTTTGCTTTGTTTTGTTTTTCCTGGAATCGGGAAAAATGTTCAAAGTTGAGCATTTTTTATTTTGGCTCATCTTGTTACTTGTGTACAAATATTGTTATCTAGAATACAGAATTTAATTTCCTGATAATTTAGAACATGTCTTCTGGGTGTAGCTGAGCATTTCCAAGCACACTTAATGCTTTACTAGGTGGTTTCTAATGAAAATTAAATTATTTTGCAGAGGGATTATATCAGGGCTCCTGAGGATTGGAGATGTGTCTGACCCCTATCCCCCTTCTGTGGTACTTAGTATTTCCTGGATTTCTATGAGACCTCTTGCCAATTTCTTCCCAGTGGAGGGCTTGTTTGTACAGGTGTAGCTGAGCTCTGCTTGCTCATTTGCTATTGTTTTGAAAAGCTATTAAACTCTTTACATTATTTTTTAAATGATAATGTGTACTAGTATAAGCAGCAAAGTATGTCACATGTCAAAAATAAATGTAATGTAAGTGCCACTGTTTTAACAAATTGTAGCAAGTGTTAGGGACCAGCTTAAGCATATACATTCTTTTTTTTTTTTAAGATTTATTTATTACGTATACAGTGTTCTGCCTGCTTGTATGCTTGCATATCAGAAGAGGGCACCAGACTCATTACAGATGGTTGTGAGCCACCATGTGGTTGCTGGGAATTGAACTCAGGACCTCTGGAAGAGCATCCAGTGCTCTTAACCTCTGAGCCATCTTCTCCAGCCCAAGCATATACATTCTTAATGTGACCAAGAGTAAAAGAAAACTGGAAACTGTAGCTTTTACTCTGAGTTTGACTATTTGAAGTCATACCATTTCCTTTTGAGCTATATAGGTTTTCAAAACTAGATACACTGTATTTATTTTGTGCTGGTTATATATGATGGCTAATCATGATAACAGTAACATTACCTTTCTGGTTTGCTATGAGAGTTTTTAGTCTTTAAGAGAGATAAATACTGATATAATGATTCCTGAGAGCTACACATTATTACAATAACATTAACTCTTGTGATTCTCAGAACAACACTTCAGAAGATAAGGACTGTAGAGTTCAGAAAATTTATGTTAAAATTAAGTGGGTTTATGGTTTAAAAACCAGCAGTAGTGTTTGTCCAGTACACATAACTGTTTCTCTAAATATAGAATATACAGCAGCAACTTAATACCCATTTCTTGGAGTCGCTGAAAGAAATTATTCAGGGTGCTGAGGTAGAAAGAGCATGAATTCAAGGCCAATTTTAGTTACATAGTGAAACCTTGTCTCAAAAGAAAATAAATCACTAGTACTAATATCCTATCTGATAAAGCTTGTCAGAGACTCTGACTTAATAAAACTTTCCCAATGAGTTTTTAATAAAATTTAGCATGTGTGGTTTTGTTAGATTTTAACAGTTTATTAGTCATCAGGAAAATGCACATTGAATCCCTGTTCTAGTTACGATGCTATTATCAAAAATCAACATGGGAGCAACAATGGGAGGAAAAGGAAGCCTCGGATACTGTTGGTGGGAATGTAAATTAATGTGGCCATTATGCGGAATGATACCAAAGATCTGCCATATGATACTGTTATCCTTCTCTCGGTGTTTGTCAAAGTAAATTAAAGCTGTATATCAAGGAGATACCTTGTTTGTTTGTTTGTTGTAGTACTGTTCACAGCCCCAAAATATGCAGTTAACCTACCTGTCTATCCAGGAATGAATGCGTAAGAAAAATATGGCACACAAGCACAATGGACTATTACTCAAGCACAGAATGAGCTAGGTATGGCAGTACACAACCATAGTCACACTCGGTTGCTGGAGGTGGGAAGATGGTAAGTTCAAGTCTAGCTTGAGCTACACAACTTGTAGTGTGTGTCTTTAAAAGAAAATAGAGGGCTCGGGTAGTGGCTCAGTGGCGGAGAGTGCTGGCTGCTGTCTCAGAGAGCTTGAGTTTGGTTTCTAGCACCCACATCAGGCAGCTTACAACTACCTAGCTAGCTCCAGGAAATCTAAATGTTATTTTAAAAGAAAATAATTAAATTCTACCACAGAACTGTTTGATTTAACATTATGGTAGGTAAAATAAGGCTTAAACAGATAACAAACTGCATATCCTCTCATGTGGAGGCTTAAAGGTCCGCCTGAATAATGAATAGTGCTAACTTTTGGTTCAGAAGAGCGGAGGGATGAGGACAAAGGAAGGGTGGAAGGTACCAAACACAGAGGGAATACGGTGGGATGTCAGTCAGAATACCTGTTTCTATTTTAGGAAGATATAAAAAAGAAATAATGTTAAAAGCCCTTAGGGGGAAGCCATAATTGCCATTGTTTTGTTGGTGTGGAACATTCCAAGAGTGGTTAGTAGTCAGAAGACTCCTGCATCTCAATGTCAAACTACAAAGCTGTACAGCACAATGTGATTCTGAGAGTCAGCACAGTTCACTGAGGAAGAGTCTTTCCAACAACTGAACAAATATATACATCCAGAGAGTTAAGTTGGACTTCTCCAGCTATAATACATAAAGATTGTTTCAGAGTAGGGGATGGAAAGATGGCTCCATGGTTAAGAACTGGCTTCTCTTGCAGAAGACCTAGGTTCAGTTCCTAACACAACATAGCAGCTCACAAAAGCCTTCAACTTCAATGCAGGAGATCTGATACCCTCTTTTCCTGCCTTCCATGGGCACTTGGTCATACCTGGTTTATGTACATAAATTCATTCAGTCATAAACACACTCATAAAATAAAAACATTTCAGAGTAAATCACATCTAAATGTAAGAACCAAAATTAAATGAGAAAACTTAAATTTTTATGTGGGGACAAGGGTGGTTGGTGTGCATGTGTGGAGGCCAGAGGACAATTTCTGGGCATACACATTGTACACATACATGCATGCAAATAATCAAAATAGACTTTTCTCCCATAAAAGTTACAAAATACACATTATTAGCTACCAGGGAAAATCAAATCAACAGCAGTAAGATACTAATTTATACTTAACAAAAAGATATGTGGGCCACAGAGGAGGCTCAGTAAAGTTGCTCACTCCCAAGCCTGACAGCCTAAGTTCCATCCCCAGGGCTCATGTACTAGAAGGAGAGAATTCTTATGCAGTCTAGTAAAGAAAAGAAAATAATACAATTACTGGAAAGCCGTCTGGTGGTTCCTTAGAAAATTAGAGTTACCATATGCCCAAACAATTTCTCTACTAAACATTTGTACAAGATAGCTATATGCAAAGAAAACCTTGTACACAAATTGTTGTGTAGCATTGTTCACAATAGCTCAGAACTGGAAACATGACAGGACGGCTCAGCAGGCCAAGGCACCTGCTGCACAAGCCTGGAGATCGGAGTTCAGTCCCTGAATCGAGCAGTAGGCCACTCTGTTGTTGTGGTGGTTCCACATTCATCCATGTTTACTCCAGCCCAGACTTAAAACACACAAAACTACATATTTTTAAAGCAAGAATTAGCCAAATGTTAAAGCAGCTGCTGGTTGGGTTAATAAACTGAAGTATATCCACATAATGAAATGATTTGGCTGTCAGTTAAGTATTTTCTGTGCAAGCATGAGACCTACGTTCAAGTCTTAGCACCTAGGTAGAAGCCAGTGCATCAGTGTGTGTATGTAGCCCAGTGCTGGGAATGGAGAGTTTAGATAGCCCTCCATGGAGTTCGTGGCCAGCTAGCCTGGATGAATCAGTGAGCTCCAGATTAAGAGAGACCGTGACTCAAAGAAGAAGGTTGCACACTTGTTCGACAGAAGCAGAAGGACATCTGTAACTTTGAGACCAGTCCACAAACTTCCAGGCCAGGCAGGGCCACATAGTGAGGCCATGTCTTTAAGTAAACTAAGGTTGAAAGCAGTTGAGGAAGACACCTACATCTTAACCTCTGGCTTCCACATGTGCCCATACACACAGTGAAATATTGATAATGAAACAGATGAACCATGAAAGCATGTTAAGTGAAAGAAATCACACACAAACACTACATACTAACAATAGTGCTATATGAAATGTCCAGAGTAGGCAAATCATTAGAAACAGACTACTGTTTCCAAAAGTTGGAGAGGAAGCAAAGAGAAGTGAGAAAGATTGCTAATGAGTAAAAGATTTCTTTTGGAGATGAGGTGTTTTGAAGTTTGATGTTTCCGTACCTAAGTATATTAGGGTGACACTGTATGTATGTATGTAATGGGTGGCTTTAATTGTGTGTGAGTCTTTAGAAAGAGGTGACTTGATGGTCACTATCAAGCAGGCTTGCACGTCAGATTTCCTGCTCTTAGGAAAGTTTGTGCCTGAGGCAGATACTGAAATCTGTATTTCTGTTACTAGTGTATGAAAAGTAGTAAGGTTCTGGGAAGATGCAATTTTTCTGCAGGCATGAGGACCTGATTTCACATCCTCAGCACCTACATAAAAAGGTCACCAGAGACGCACATGCCTTTAACTTCAGCGTTGGAGCACAGATCTCGACTCCTAGCCAGCCTAGTCAAATGGCAGATTTCTGGTGTAGTGAGAGAGCCTGTTTCAAAGCAGTAAGACAGCAGTAAAAGATGCCCCATACCCTGCTTTGGCCTCCAGGAACACATACATGAAGAAAGTAAGTAAATTATCCTCTCTTTTCAGAAAGGAGAAGACGAATATGCCAGTATTGATGCCATTGTTGTATCAGTGGGGGTGGATGAAGAAATTGTGTATGCCAAGTCAACTGCCTTACAGGTAAGAGGCTTACAGCCTTCAGTTCCTGGATCTAGTATGTAGCTCAGTAGTAAAAGATGTGCTTAATATTTGGGAGGCTCTGTACTTGCTCTCCAGCATAATCATTTAGTCCCATCATTTGTGTTGAGGCTCTCAGTGGTACTAACAGGTTAGAGTGGATGTAGAATGTCTTCCTCGGCACATACATCTCCATTCTTTAGCACTGAGTAGAATCTAAGGAAAGAAGGAGTGTGCAGATCAGCTGTATTTAATTGCATGTAACAGAAATTCCTAAGTAAGAGTGGGTTAAACAAAGTATTTTTCTTTATACAATTTTCAGGAACTCAGACTGTTTTCAGGTTCCTGCTATTCCATTTTCCTCTTGATATGAAGTAGCTGCTAGAACTTTGGTCATTCTTTACTCTAAGCAGAAATACAGAGAAAGGAAAGCTAGCAATCTTCCTGTTTTAAAATGACTTACTTGACATCTGACATAATACATGTAGTTATTTCTTATTGGCTGAGATGATTATCCAGTAGCCAGCCGTACTTAACTGGCAGAAAGGGTCAGGAATAGTTTTGCTGTGCATTCAGCCTGGATTTTTTCAGAATGAAGAAGATATGAATAGTTGTAGTCGACTGCAGTCTCCAAGAAGATGAAATGGAAGCGTGCTGTTGCTTACGCTGTGTGTTTCTGTTCTGAGCAGTGTCAGGTAGCTCCCATAGCATAAGATCTCTGGAACTTAGCATTCATAAGGCCCTAGACACCCTTCATTGCCAGGGAAAAATAAATGAAACACAAAATTGTCCAAGTAATTTGATGTTTTTTACAGTAAACTTTTTTTGTTTGGGTTTTTCAGTTTTTGAGACAGGGTTTTTCTGTGTAGCCCTAGCTGTCCTGGAACTCTCTCTGTAGACCAGGCTGGCCTCAAACTCACAGAGACCCTCCTGCCTCGGCCTCCCGATGATTTTATGTTCTTAACTATGAAATATTTTGTGCATATAAGAGCAGATGGAATCCTATGTCTCACGTATACACCCATGTACCGTTCAGCACTTATTATTCAACACCTGATCCAGATTCTTTTATTTGTATCTACATCAAAGCTACTCCATCCCAGATTTTAAAGTTAACCCACATATGTTAGTTTCTCCAAAAATAGGTTTATCTATAATGCTTTTGTCATTGTTGTTTTTTTTCCATAGACGTGGCTCTTTGGTTATGAACTAACTGATACAATCATGGTCTTCTGTGATGACAAAATCATCTTCATGGCCAGCAAAAAAAAAGTGGAATTTTTGAAACAGATTGCCAATACTAAAGGCAATGAGAATGCTAATGGAGCCCCTGCCATAACACTGCTCATCAGAGAGAAGGTTAGGACCAATAAATGTTGTTAAAAATGTGGGATGGAATGTTAAAGCGTTGAGCACAAGTGCCTTGGGGACTTCTATAAAATGCGTGAAAAGAAGGCCAGACACAGAGATAAGCAGGTCTCTCAAAACAAACAAAAAGTAAGAAAGTTGTAGCTGTAATCACAGTGCTGAGTCTTCAGTTGGATGGGAAGGAAGGAGCTCTGAAACTGTTAGCTTGGCAGCAGAGGAATGAGCTGTAGTTTGGTGAGTAGTACTAACTTGATTGACTGCTTTCTGAGGATGCTATTTGTTTCTATTGCAATAACTAATTAGAGCTTTTAACCTAAAAGTCCTTAAGAAAACTTAGATGTGTACATTTCTCAGAATTTTCTGTATTTTGAGTTTTCTGTCTTTTTATAAAGAAAGAGAATAGTGTTGTCAAAATACCCAAAAAAAATGTCTGTCAGCATTGGGTATGTGATAATCTGCTCCAGAGAAATGGGTGGGGCTCAGAAAACGCATCGTTTCCATGGTTTAGGTTATTACTCTCTGCTTGTTGTAGAAAATAGAAGTCTGGTTCTTCAATTAACGTTTCCTTTCCTGTGGCATTGATAGAACGAAAGTAATAAGAGCAGCTTTGACAAAATGATTGAAGCCATTAAAGAAAGCAAGAATGGCAAGAAAATTGGAGTGTTCAGCAAAGACAAGTTCCCAGGAGAGTTCATGAAGAGTTGGAGTGACTGTCTCAACAAGGAGGGCTTTGACAAAGTAAGGGTTCTTCGGGGAGGACACAGGAGGTAGCATGGGCTTCCCTCACAGCAGAGGATTTTCATGTCCTTTGGCTAAGTCATATTCCTGTTTAATTTTGGCATTCAGAAGTAGTGTGGCCACATTAGGTACCTCACATTAGATAGCTGAGAAGAATCTCTTACTCAGAAACTGTTTTGGACTCATCTTTTCCCTGTCTTCCTGCCTTTCTCCAACCTAGAAAGATAAATTTATGTGTTCAGTAGTACATTAGCTTAATGTCTCATAGAATACATCCTAAGAGAAATGTTTTAAGTGCTCATTCAGTTCAGGAAGACACTGAGGTAGTGCATTGCTGGTGATTGTGTCTAGATGTTCACCACTGTGCCTGCAGGTGGATATCAGTGCAGTTGTGGCATACACCATTGCTGTGAAGGAGGATGGTGAGCTCAACCTGATGAAGAAAGCAGCCAGCATCACCTCTGAGGTCTTCAACAAATTCTTCAAGGAAAGAGTCATGGAAATAGTGGATGCAGATGAGGTAATGAAAGAGGGAGGCTGTGTTTAGTGTATTGATGAAGTAGTACCGGGTCTCTGCTTAGCTTGGACCACATTTTCAGGGTTTTTGTTTTTTATTTTACTTCCTTTGAAATTGGTAACTGCTATCCCTCCTTCAAAATAAGTAAACATGTACTGTGGTTCATTGAAGCTGTTATTTTACTGAAGAATCCTGCAAAGCTATGAATGCCGTGTAAGTTGCACATTTCTTTTGTTTATCAATATACTATCTGGTATGTACACCACATTATTATCAACATGTGCGTGCTATGCCTTCAGATGACACGTTCTACATACACCTCTGTGTACTACCCTCCAGTGAGTGTTAATGTATTTCTGCATACTCTAGAAAGTTCGGCATAGCAAATTGGCTGAGTCTGTGGAAAAGGCCATTGAAGAGAAAAAATACCTAGCTGGGGCAGACCCTTCTACTGTGGAAATGTGTTACCCGCCCATCATTCAGAGTGGTGGCAACTATAATCTCAAATTCAGTGTGGTGAGGTAAGTATGGAAACTTCATAATGCAATGACCAGGGTGTTTTAACCTTTTTTTTTTTCTTTTGATTTTTCCAAAAAGCAAGAGATAGAATAACTAATCTGCTTTACATATAATCTTATCATGTATATGTGTATTAAGAATGTTTCCAAATTCTTAAATAATGCTAGATAAGGGGGCTGGAGAGATAGTTCACTGGTTAAGAGCACATATCGCTGCTCTACCATGAGGACCACATTTGAAATACCACTACCTACATCAGACAGCTCATAAACACCTGTACCAGCTCCAAGGGTCGGGGCCTCCCTCCTCCAGGCCTCCTTAGCACATGCATATAACTAAATATTTTAAGTGCTAGAAAAGTCAAACATAACAAACGCCTTTAATCCTAGCGCTCTAGAGGCCAAAGTGGACCTCTGAGTTCAAGGCCAGTCAGAGAGAGAACCTGGTGGGCTAGAAAATGCAAAGTAAACTGAAAGAAATTACCATCAGGTAATTTCTTTTTTAATATTAAGACATACTGTGAGAAGGGCCCTGCTGGGACTTCAGTTCAGTAGTAGAGCATTGGCTTAGGGTGTTGAAAGGCCTAAAATTTGAGCCCCAACACCACCAAACAAACACACACAGAAAAATTATAACTTAAGGTCATGGAGGACCAGAATGTAAATAACTTCCCAATGCCCATAACTTGCTCTGTCTTTCCATTTTACACTACAGTTATCATCTCCCTGAATTTTTATCCTAAAGTTTAGGTCTCTAATGTTTACTTTATAACTATGAGTGGTGTGTCTAGGGTGGAGGAGTTTGCGTCTGTCCTGTTGGAGTGGGGTGTACCCAGGACAAGCAGTGGTTGTGGGTGTCGAACGCCAGTGGTGCTCTGCTGGATTTGTTGATAAAATGCTTTCTTTCTTTGGTCCCTAGTGATAAAAATCATATGCATTTTGGGGCCATTACGTGTGCCATGGGCATTCGCTTCAAATCTTACTGCTCCAACCTTGTTCGCACCTTGATGGTTGACCCTACTCAGGAAGTTCAAGAAAATTACAATTTTTTACTCCAGCTTCAAGAGGAGTTGCTAAAAGAATTAAGACATGGTAAGATTCCAAAGAGAGGATGTTGGAGGCCCTGGCTGTTTCACGGTCCCCCCGGATCCGTGATTCTGAGTGTTGGTTTTCAGGGACTGAGGGTGTAGCTTGGTGGTAGAGAGCACTTGTGTAGATTGTGCAGGGCCGAGAGACCGGCTTCAGTTCTCAGCACCACAAGATTCCTAATTCCCGTCATGGCAGATATTCCTCCTTTCACACTTTGAAAAACGCTACTTTAAGGGACTTAGTAGGTAAAAATAACTTCATTACATTATGTCATTTTGTTGTCAGCCACTGAAAAATACTTAATGTCTCTCTTCTCTCTCACTAGGTGTGAAGCTATGTGACGTATACAACTCTGTCATGGATGTGGTTAAGAAACAGAAGCCAGAACTGCTGAACAAAATCACCAAAAACCTAGGGTACGTTGCAGAGTGTGCTGTGTCTCTTGACTCAGTTTTCCTGTGTAGCCGTCAGTCTGTATTCTTAGACTGACTTCTCTGATGTATGGGAGTCTTTGGTTTCTGTGCTGTGAGATGGGGTTTCCTACAGTCACTCGACTGGGCTCCCAGCTCCTGCCAGCCCGAGCTGCACAAAACCTCTCAGTGCTGGGACTGCAGGCTGGTGCGTGTCTGCGCGTGTGCCAAGCAAATGTTACCAGAGGGAGAGCAATTAATGACCCTAGGATATCCTACTGATTTATTCTGAACTTGATACAGTGTTTCTCAAAAGCTGTATTTGACCAGTGAACGATTAATCAGAAATGCTGGGTAAAATGTTAGGGTGCTCATGGGAACCAGTTCTGGGCGCACTCTTTGCTGTGTGGTTTCTTCTTGGACTTAGGATCATAACAAGTCCTATTATTCTCCTGAAAAACTGCCTCTCAGTTCAGTCAGTCTGAATTATTTATAGAAAAACTACCAGTTTTATTTAATGGTATGTTAAATTTAAATTTGGCTTTTAAAGCTAAAAATATTACCATATGTTAATATTAAATCTCTATAAATGTTTTGTGAAGTGATTGGGGAACTTTTGAATTTTTTTTTACATTTACTTATATCTTATGGAGGGAATATGGGTGTCCTCTGGGGTGCATGTGGAGGTCAGAGGTCAAATCTCGAAGCAGTGGTTTTCTCTCCCATGGATATTCACTTACCGAATGAGCCATCTCACCGGGCCTAGGAATTATTTTTTTAATACCGGAATTACATAACATTTAGAGACCCAAAACTGTCTTCTTTGTTTTGGGAGGATTTTTGGTTGGGTGATTGGGCTTTGGTTTTGGGGTTGTTTTGTTTTGTTTGTTTTTGTATGTTTGTTTTGGGTTTTGGTGGGCTTTTTTTTTTTTACTTTGTTTTGTTAATTTCTTCCTTTACTAATAGAGCATCAAGGGTAGACACTTCCACGTGTTGGCCTGCTTTATCTGAAAGTTGGAATCACATTTGGGCCATATTGCTGATGTTTTAACCTGCTGCTTGTATTTCTTTTTGTTTGTTTTCAGATTTGGGATGGGAATTGAATTCCGTGAAGGCTCTCTAGTAATCAATAGTAAAAATCAGTACAAACTGAAGAAAGGTAATTTGAGTGATTCCCTGTCATTCCTTTTCTGTATAAATTTTCCTTTTCTATATCCTCTGTGGTCACTGACTGTAGCCACTTTATTATTTTAGGAATGGTTTTCAGCATTAACCTGGGATTTTCAGACCTGACCAACAAAGAAGGGAAGAAACCAGAAGAGAAGACCTATGCCTTATTCATTGGTGACACAGTGCTTGTAGATGAGGTGCGCTATCTTTAAACTTTCAAAACTGATCTTTGAAGTCTGTCGTGGACTCTGGTACTTCTGGTCTTTGTTCATGGTTGCTACATGGGGAAGTCCATTACCTAGACTTATTAGAACAGTTAGGAATGAAGACTCTGGCCCAGACACATGGGTTTTTTAAATCAGGAACTAATTCTAATACTGAAACTTGCCTTTTTTTCATGTTTATTTGTATGTGTGTATGTGACTCTGAGTGTTTGCATACGTGTGTACCCATAGAGACCAGAAGGGGCATTGGGTGTCCTTGTCATTCTCTGTGTGTTCCTTTAGGGCAGGGCTTCTCCCTGAATCTGTACAACTCAAGTTTTGTGGCTAGGCTTAGTAAGAACAATTCCCTGGAATCCTCCTGTCTCAGTCAGAGACCTCACCCAGCTTGTTTGTTTGGTTTGGGTGGGTTGGTTTTCACCCAGGGTTGGTCTGTAGCTTTAGAGTCTATCCTGGAACTCTGCTCTGTAGACCAGACTCGGGCTGGCCTTGAACTCCTAGAGCTCCACCTGACTGTGCCTGGAATTAAAGGTGTGCCCCACCACTGCCTGGTCTCACCCAGTTTTTTTGTGGGTTCCTCATTGGTAATTGTTCTCTTCCTGTGGCTAGCCATCTCATCAACCCCAAAATGGATTTTGTTTCCAAGTGTGTGTATGTGTATGAGTGCCTATGGATGCCGCTGGCTTGGGATCCCTGGAGCTGGAGTTGCAAGCAGCTACGGGTTGCCTAGCATGTGTGCTTGGAACTGAGCTCAGGTCTTACCTGTGCAGTAGCAATATTCACTCTTAGCCACTGAGGCATGTTTTCAAATCAACCATTGCTCAAATTATAGTTCCTAAAGAGAAACAGGGAAAGTAAAAACTGGTTTTTTTCTTATATTTTAGAATCATCTCTGCGAAGGTAGTTCACACCTTTAAACCTTTAATCCCAGCACTTGGGAGGCAGAGATAGGCGGATCTCTGTGAGTTCAAGGCCAGCCTGGTCTACAGAGTGAGTTCCAGGATCGGCTACAAAACTACAGAGAAAAAAAAAAAAAAGCTTTTACAATCTAGAAAGTTCAGCCGGCTGGTGGTATCACACACCTTTAATCCCAGCACTTGGGAGGTGGAGGTAAACAGATCTCTGAATTTGAGGCCAGCCTGGTGTCCAAGAGCTAGTGCCAGGACAGGCTCCGAAGCTACACAGAGAAACCCTGTCTTGAAAAAACAAAATAACAACAACGAAAGAATCTAGAAAGTTCTTGATATTGCCCAACTGTGTGGTAAGTTAAGAGCAAGTGTTAAAGGTCTAAATTCTCCTGTATTCTAGGATGGCCCAGCCACTGTTCTTACTTCGGTGAAAAAGAAAGTAAAGAATGTGGGGATTTTCCTAAAGGTGAGAAAGCTCTAAATGGTTGTTAGAGGGATCTGAGTGTAGTAGAAGAGTTGAGCAGCCTCAGCTTTTTAAAAAGCAGTAAATGGTATTTTTATTATACCTTGTTCCACAGAATGAGGATGAAGAAGAGGAGGAGGAAGAGAAAGATGAGGCAGAGGACCTTTTGGGAAGAGGTTCTAGGGCAGCATTACTGACAGAAAGAACGCGGGTAAGTTTACTGTTTTAAATCACAGGGGCCATGGAGCAGGATATGCTAATGCACATCTGTAATCCCAACACTCAGCAGGCTGAGATGAGAGAATCACTGGTTTAATTCCTGCTAGGGTTGCATAGAAGGTGTAGGCCAACCATGGAGGCATTAGGAGACTGACACAAACTGTCCTACGTGTGCTCCACGTGTTCCGGTGAATTGATTCTCACTTTCCTAGAATGAAATGACTGCAGAAGAGAAGCGGAGAGCTCATCAGAAGGAACTGGCAGCCCAACTCAACGAGGAAGCCAAAAGGAGACTGACGGAGCAGAAGGGGGAGCAGCAGATTCAGAAGTAGGCGTCTACATGGAGGAGGCTGTTGTCTAGAGATACGTAACTGCAGAGGTTTCTCATTTACTTTTTGTTTTGTTTTTTTAACCCCACTCCAGAGCTCGCAAATCTAATGTATCCTACAAAAACCCATCTCTGATGCCTAAGGAACCACATATTCGGGAAATGAAGATCTATATTGATAAGAAATATGAGACTGTGATAATGCCCGTGTTTGGCATTGCCACACCTTTCCATATTGCCACAATCAAGGTACCAGTACTCCCTGGTCAGGTGTCTCCCATAAAGTTTTTAAGATTCCAGTTGTGTTTTCTTTAATAATCTCTACTCCACTCTCCTCACATTCTGAACATCCATCCTACATTTCACTGTGCTGCATTTCTGCCTCCTTTATCTCCTGCTCTTGGTGTTTTTTCCTCCCACTTCTAGTTTTCACTTTGTAGGAAATTAAATTAGTCCAGAAAGATAATCTTCCAGTTATTTGGTTTCTCAGTTTGTTTGTATTGTATATGTTGAGTATGTTTGTGTGGGAGCATATAGGTGCATGTGCCGGAGGTCAGTGTCTGGTGTCTTAACTCAGGCTCTCTCTACCTCATTTTTTGAGACAGAATCTTTCATTGAGCTCTGACTGTACAATTGGCTAAAGTGAATTTCCACCAAACTCTGGAAATTCACCAGGTCTCTGCCTGCCCTTAGCCATAGGATTATAGATATGCATACCAAACTTGGATTTTGTGTGGGTACTGGGCATGCAAACCTGGGTCCTCGTGTTTTTGCAGCAAGCACTTTACCACCTAAGCCGTCTCCTATAGCCCCTATAGTTTGTGTCTTTGAATTTGTAATCATTATTTAACCTTAAAATGGTTCCTATCATAAGGTATTTTATAATTAGATTATTATTTATTTATTCATCTATTTGCTTCTTTTTGAAAGGCAGTCACTTGATTGTGTGATAAACACTGTTGAATGTGTCTGTCTTGAGTTTGACTCAAGCACCAAGATTGAGACTTTTTCTTCTGCAGCTAAGAATTGAACCAGCACCAGCACTGTAGATAAATGCTCTGCCGCTGAACTTCATTCTTAACCCCTTATATTCTTAGCTGCTGATTAAGTTTTAACATCTCTATAGTCTAATAGCAAACCTAACTTTTCTCTCTTTCTTTGAACAGAACATAAGTATGTCTGTGGAAGGAGATTACACTTACTTGCGAATCAACTTTTATTGTCCAGGCAGTGCTCTTGGCAGGAATGAAGGCAACATCTTTCCTAACCCTGAAGCCACTTTTGTCAAGGAAATGTGAGTCCCGGGACCCTGCCATTGGCGCAGTCCTCTCAGGCGCTCCTAAGAAGCCACTGCAAGGCCTTCCCTTGGGGGCGTTTTCAGGACTACACTGCTGACTTTGTGATGTTTTAAGTATGGATCCTAGCTTAGAATCATCATAAGGCAATTTTATATTTACAGCACACATTGTGCAATGGAATCCTCAGGTTAAAAAGGAAATGCGTGTGGGCCACTTATGGTGACACACAGTGCAGTTTGAAGCACACAATTATGGTGACACAATTATGGTGACAGTTTGAATCACAATCAAGAGGCTGAGGAAGAAAATTTACAAGTTCAGGGCCATCCTAGGCTACAGAGTGAATTCCAAACAACCCTGAACTATAGTGAAACCCATCTCAGAAAAAAAAAAGTGTGTGCTACATTAGGTTCTTCCTTCATGGAGTAGGATGGAATATTGGGAGATACTATGTCAGATTTCAAAAAATACAAGTGTGATTTCCCTACTCCAGTGGATTAGCTGTTAATACTTTCCATTTTAAAGACAAGATTTTTTTGTTTGTTTGTTTTCTGGTTTCTGACCATTTCCCTGTTTGGTGGTAGTTGTTTTTCTTTTTCTTTTCTTTTTTTTTTTTTTTTGTTTTTTTTTGTTTTTCGAGACAGGGTTTCTCTTTAGCTTTGGAGCCTGACCTTGACCCAGCGGTAGTTGTTTTACAGAAGCATTAAGCTGTCTGGGTGTGGTAGCACTTGTTGGGGGTGGAGGGTGTACTGCAGGTGGATCAGGAGTTCAGGGCCAGCTTGGAGTATATGAAAATGTCTTTTAAAAGATAGTCTTGGAGAGACAGAATCGACAAAATGGTTGTCGTGAAAGCTTAAAGACCGAGGCTTAGATCTCCAGGGCCCACATATTAAAAAATAAAAAAATTAGGTGCAGCAGCTTGCACCTGTAGTCCCAGGTGAAGACAAGGGGGACCCCTAATCTTGCTAACCAGCCCATCTATACAGATCTGTGAAAGAACCTCTCAATAAAAGGGCAGAGAGTGA
The DNA here is from genome assembly GCA_004026605.1 of Ondatra zibethicus. Classification (NCBI taxonomy): domain Eukaryota; kingdom Metazoa; phylum Chordata; class Mammalia; order Rodentia; family Cricetidae; genus Ondatra; species Ondatra zibethicus. The sequence goes on along the minus strand of PVIU01026137.1, from coordinate 3,845 downwards.
TTAAGAAAGACAGTCAGTGTTAACCTCTGACCTACACACACACACACACACACACACACACACATACATCAGCACATAAACACAGTAGAAAGATTAACCCACTTATAAGTTACGGTAATGGATCAGGTTGCTAGCCTAATATCTATAAAAATTTTCCTTCTTCGATAGTACATACCGAGCTTCAAATATGAAAGCACCTGGAGAACAGACTGTACCAGCCTTAAATCTTCAGAATGCTTTCCGAATTATAAAAGAAGTACAGAAACGTTACAAGACCCGAGAAGCCGAAGAGAAAGAAAAAGAGGTGAGTCTGAACACAGACAAGGCACCTTCGTACGAGTGTTGGGATGTTCGTGTGAGGATCCGTGCACATTCATGTACTGTTTTGTAATGCATAGGGCATTGTGAAACAAGACTCACTGGTGATCAATCTAAACCGGAGTAATCCAAAACTGAAGGACCTGTATATTCGTCCCAATATTGCTCAGAAGAGAATGCAAGGCTCCCTGGAGGCCCATGTCAATGGTATGTGAGGAACCTCTATTATAAGATAGCCAGACAGAATGGGAACTTGATACATACTGTTTCCTCTGGCCTTGTTCAGCTAAGTTGAACAGAGAGATGCACTGTCTTTGGCTTAACCTAAGACACTCCTTGATAATTGGTAACCTTGTTATTTGCCCCAGGTTTCCGCTTCACATCTGTTCGAGGAGATAAAGTGGATATTCTGTACAATAATATTAAGCACGCTTTGTTCCAGCCCTGTGATGGGGAGATGATTATTGTCTTGCACTTTCACCTCAAGGTACATTCTTCTACCTAAGCTAGCTGTGATTAATGCTCTCAACAAAAACTTAAGTTTTTCATTTATTACATAAAATCATAATCATTAAAGATATAATAACTGGGCAAAGGGGGGTGCACGCCTTTAATCCCAGCACTTGGGAGGCAGAGGCAAGCGGATCTCTGTGAGCTTGAGGCCACCTGGTCTACAAAGCAAGTTCCAGGATAGGCTCAGCAAGGACTATTACACAGAGAAACATTTCCCCCCCCCCAAAATAAAATATGTTAATAATATGTTTATAAATTACTGTGGCCCAGGGACTTAGTCTTAGCACTTTGACCAGTTACAAGTTTCTGTAGTTACTACTGCACACTGCAGAAAGAAGCTTCTCTGACCAAAGCTGAGTTGAAAGCAGAACTGGTCTGTAGGGATTGGCATAGTTATTTAGAAGATAATCTGATGTGTGTCTTACCCATTTAGCAAAACAACAGCTGTAGTTTTCCCACCTCATGGCTTTTGACTAGGTTTTCAGTAACACATATGAATTCCCTCCTGTAGGTAAGCCCCTATTATAATCAGGTAGTTGGTTACCATATCATGTTTGCCACTATTCCACACCTTTAATCCCAGCACTCAGGAAGCAGAGGCAGGTGGCTGATCTACAAGAGCTAGTTCCAGGACAAGCTCCAAAGCTATAGAGAAACCCTGTCTCTTGTCATCAGGCAAGACTCTGCCTCTGCCTTCTGAGTGCTGGGATTAAAGGTGTGCTCCTCCATGCCCGACTGTGTTTTGTTTCTTAAAGCATCTTGTCTCTTTTGGGGGAGACGGTTTTCAGTACAGGGTTTCTCTGTAGCTTAGGAGCCTATCCTAGAACCCACTCTGTAGACTCACAGAGATCCGCCTGTCTTTGCCTCCTGAGTCCTGGGATTAAGGACGTGCGCCACCAGGTTTGCATTTTACCTTTTTGTAGGTTGGGTGGCCTGAGTCTTCTGATTTTCCTGTTCTCTCTGGTTTATCATTAGAATGCTATTATGTTTGGGAAGAAACGACACACAGATGTACAGTTCTACACAGAAGTTGGAGAGATCACTACGGATTTGGGGAAACATCAACATATGCATGACCGAGATGACCTCTATGCTGAGCAGGTCTGAGAAATTCAGAATCCTATTTACAGAAGAGTAGGGTTAAATATGAGCTGAGGGTTGTATCTTATGCTCCTAAATAGGTACCAAATAACTTCAGTATCTGCTCTGGTGGTTCAGTGAGTTATGAGTTAGACAGATGAGTTAGACGAGAGTCACCTTTATGATTTATGGTATGAGCCTTAAATAAGATAAAGTGTCAGAAAGTTGAAATTATAAAAGAATTTCTAAGTTTTTGAGGGGCAATGCTATTAACAAGTCATATGATAACTGTGAATAAATCTCTTTTCCTCCACAGATGGAACGAGAAATGAGACACAAACTGAAAACAGCCTTTAAAAATTTCATTGAAAAAGTCGAGGCTCTAACAAAGGAGGAGCTGGAGTTTGAAGTGCCATTTAGGGACCTGGGGTAATGCACTTGATGTCACAGAGACGACATAGGCTAGAGAGGTGGCGCCAGGGGGACCTGATGCTTCTGGCCTCCGGCACCTGCACTCACACACAGGCACACATGTATAAAAGATAGATACAAATATTTTTAATATCCTAAGAGTTTCCGTGAGTGATTTCCTTGGGAGCTGTTTGGCCAAGAGAAGGGAAGATGTTTGTGTAATGTCAACAGCAGTCTCTGATGTAGTAAGTGGACTGTTTGTTTTCCTACTCTCTTTCAGATTTAATGGTGCTCCCTACAGGAGTACCTGTCTCCTTCAGCCCACTAGCAGTGCACTGGTAAATGCTACAGAGTGGGTGAGTATCTGTGCGTCCTTTCACATGTGCATGCCTGGCGCTCTCAGAAACCAGAAGAGGAGTTAGAGACCATTGTTAGACACTCTGTGGGTGCTGGGAGTTGAACCCCAGTTCTCTGGAAGAGTAGCCAGTACACTTAACCACTGAGCAATCTCTCCAGTCCCCCTTACTGTTACTTTTAGTTTTCTGGTCCTTTCCTTTTCACTTTTCTTCCTATCCCATTGTTCAGAGATTGAACCCACAGTCTGCTGCTTGCTGAGGACATGCTATACTACTAAGTGACACCCACATCCTTCCTGCTTACTCTTAGTAACACAATTGTTAGAAAGGGGACAGAGCTGGGCAGTGGTGCTGCACACCTTTAATCCCAGCACTTGGGAGGCAGAGGCAGGCAGATTTCTGTGAGTTTGAGACCAGCATGGTCTACAGAGCAGAGCAGGTCCCAGGCCAGCCAGGGCTACATAGAGAAGCCCTGTCTTAAAACCAAAGAGGGGGGTCCTTTTGATCCTAATTTTTCTGATATTCATCTTTTGATGCTTAGTTCAGTTTTAAAATTCATTAAACAAATGATTCTTTTAAAACCTCTATAGTATTTCAAAAGTTTCTTTGAGGATTCCTGAGTTTATTCTCTTTGAGAGAACCACTAAAAGTTCTTTGTATGTGCTTTTATCTTTAAAAACAACAAATTTTTAAAACAGTTTTCGTGTGGTGATTTAAATTCTGAAAACATTTGAAAAGTGCTTGGGGGAAGGGTTTACGTGGTAGTGACGCGGTCTTAGGGGAAGGGTTTACGTGGTAGTGACGCAGTCTTGGGGAAGGGTTTACGTGGTAGTGACGCAGTCTTAGGGGAAGGGTTTACGTGGTAGTGACGCAGTCTTAGGGGAAGGGTTTACGTGGTAGTGACGCAGTCTTAGGGGAAGGGTTTACGTGGTAGTGACGCAGTCTTAGGGGAAGGGTTTACGTGGCAGTGACGCAGTCTTAGGGAAGGGTTTACGTGGTAGTGACGCGGTCTTAGGGGAAGGGTTTACGTGGCAGTGACGCGGTCTTAGGGGAAGGGTTTACGTGGTAGTGACGCAGTCTTAGGGAAGGGTTTACGTGGTAGTGACGCAGTCTTAGGGGAAGGGTTTACGTGGTAGTGACGCAGTCTTAGGGGAAGGGTTTACGTGG
>PVIU01026136.1:0-22513 GCA_004026605.1 Ondatra zibethicus | reverse complement strand
CACTATGCAGAGTTAAACATTTATTAGATGGGTGATGGAAAGAGAGACAGAGAGAGACAGGGAGATAGAGGGAAGGGGGGAGAGGGGAGAGAAGCAGCTGCTGCTCCCGTGAGAGCGGAAGAGGAAGAGAGACAGAGAGTTAGGGTCAGAGGCTGGAAGCTGGGAGTGGGCGTGGCCAATAAGAGGCCAGACACTACAGAAACCTCATGACTTCATAACATGACTTCCTTTGCTGAGTTTCCTTCTGTCTGTATTTGGGATTGTAGGAATGGACATATCGTTAGAGAATGAGCACCTCTTTCATAGAGTGCCAGGTAAATTGCGGGGACATAGGATATTATGATGGGAGAGCCAGATCTTACTAAATACTTAACTATGTGTCTATCATCGGACTTGGCACTCTCAATACTCTCTCTTCATCCTCAGGACTCAGGGTCTCCAGAGCCAACAGTAACTATATATATATATATTAGGGAGATAGATAACAGACAGACAGACAGACAGACAGATACACAGATAGAGTAGAACACGGATTCACAGAAGTTTGGAGGACCAGAAGGCTCACTATATTATCTGAAATCTGGAAACCCAGCAAACTGACAATGTATTAAAAATGCTCCTGACTTGAGGCCAAAGAGTTGAGAACAGAGTACAGGGCAGTCTCTTGAGACAGAAATCCCAAGAACCATGGGTTCTGATGTCCAAGACAGGGCAAGATGAGGCATTGGTTTTTGACAATAGAGAATGTTCCCCTCATTTTTGATTACTCCATTTTTGTTCTAGCCAGATCCTCAGCATGGCAGAGAACTTCCCACATTGGTTAGATTTCTTCACATAGTCTAGCAATCCAAATGCTAGCAACTTCTGGAAACACCTCCAAAGGCATATGGAGAAATAATGTTTACCAGCTATGTAGGTGTCCTGTAGCCTTCTCAAGTTGGCATGTAAAATTAACCTCAAAATCAGCTCCCTCCACTCCACTGTAGAGGAAAGTAAGACCTGGAGATGCTGAGGTCACACTTGGTCATGTGTTGGCTTCTTCCCTCAGCATCGCGAGAACCTTCCTGTGGGGGAAGCTTCAAACAGGAAAAGGATTGCAAGATCTTCTTGGGGGCAGAGTAGGTCCAGACTTCAGCCTTGGGGAAACACCCACTGTACTGAGATGCAACGTACACCGGTGTCTCTGCTGTCCAGAAGTGCACAAGGCCCTGGATAAGAGAGGAAGCAAAATCTTTATTAAACGGAAAAAAAAAATCCCTGAAACAGTTGGGAGTTTTGCACTGTGTTCCTCGGATCTGGCTCTCCTTTCTTCTTCAACTGAAGGGGCGATGCTGACACTTCTCTGTGCCCCATTTCCCTTTCTTCAACAAAGTGATACTGTTTGTTCAACTTCATTACAAAGATGGGTGGGAAGGAGTATTTAGCCTCTTACAGGTTCAGGTGGATACAGATCACATATGGTTGTAAAATGTTATGTTGTTAAGAAAATCACAAATAAAATAGCAGCACTAATTGAGTTACAAAAATATCCAATTCTTTTGATGGAAATGAAAGAATGTCCTATTTTCTTTTTATTATGAACATTGTGTGAGTAATCCATGTTCATTATGAGAAACATAGTTCAGATAAGTGATAAGAGAAAAATTCATTTACAATCCAGCTCCCAGATAGATGACCATTAGTAACTACGGTGCAAATTCCTCCTGTTTCCTCTGTCACATGGCTATATATGTATGTGTTATATGTCTGTGTTTCCCCTCCTACATGCACACACAGAGACATTCACACATACAGGAAGAGGGAGAGAGAGGGAGAGGGGGAGGAGAAAGAGGAGCACATCCTCCTGCTAGCTCTACCTTTCTGAATCTCCTTGTTGACCTAGATAGGAATAGATTGTGAAAATCTTTTTGTTCTACTAAAGTCCTGTTTCTAAGCAGCTGAATTAACATTCCATTGTACCAATGCACCATAATTTGTTTAAATAATTTCTATTGCTGAGACTTAAAATGATGTTTCCTTCTTATTATTTGCATATGTTGATTTTATGAACTAATGGGTTTATTGTGACATTTTCTTATATGGCTTTAAGACTTGTTTGCAGCTACTCACCCTCCATCACCATGTCTCATTCTGGCCAATAGAATCCTTTCCTCCCTGATGGGGCTTAGAACAACTTAATCATCCTGTAGAATGATGCAACATATTTCTGTGGCTTCTCTAATCATTTTTAGGAAGCATTCCTAGAAGCAGGGTTGTGGGCCAAAGCATATGCACATTTTGTGGTGTTTGAGAAGGAGGCGGGCAGTCTCAGAAGGCCCTGCAGGTGCTACTCATGGCAGAGTACTTGAAGAGACCACTTTTTCCACAGCCTTGCCAACAATAAGCATTTTTCTTCACTTAGAACTCTGCCAGCTTGAGATGTGAAAATGGTATTTTGTATCCATTCCATTTCTTGCTTGGTGGTGCGCTTACAGGCTTTTTCCCTCCCCATATGTTTCTTAGCCATTTGCATTTTGCTTATTATATGTTGTTGTTGAAGCGATCCAGGGGTGCAGGAGTGGGTTTGTTTCCTCTGCCAACTAAAGAATTAAAATGCAGGAAAGAAAGTGTTGCTGGAGGTCTTGGAGAGTCCCAGGAGAGCCATCACAGAATACCTGGGAAGTCAGGGTCCTCTCTTAAGGCCCTTAGTTTTATTAATAAAAGACTTTAAGAACAGTTATGAGCAGAAACTCAAGGACAGTTTATTAGAGTTTAAAAGGAAAATCCCAAGTTAGGCAAGCTATAAATCTTGCAGCCTCCTGGAAGGAAGGAGGAGCATGGACAGCAGCCTGAGATAAGCCTGCATGAAAGTCAGCCTCCTGGCGGCGGGCGTTCACAAAGCAGGAAGAAAACAACAGCGCATGCTCTCTACCTCTCTGTGTCAGGCCTCGGAAAGGCGGCAGAGCCAGCTCCACCGCAAGGCTTCACTAGGGCAGCAGTTCTGGACAAGAAACACACATCATCTACAGGTGAACCCTTCTTCCTTGGCACTACCTAGCCAGGTCCCTGACCTGCCCACTGGGTTAACATTAACAGAGGAAATAAGGGTGTGCCATCATTTTGGATGTGGGTTCCACATTCTGTGTTCATTTTTTTTCCTATGATACTTTTCTTTGGAGTATTTTTTTTTCTAAGTAAATATATTCAGGAGTAGTTTCTCTAGCTTGGCTAGGATATGAAGGTTCAGGTTTTCTTAGCATTTGTGTTATCTTATGCACCTCTCCTTGCTGAGAACAGACGAGCCATCCTTATGTGACATTCACCAGCACCTTTCACCTCTTTCTTTTCTACTTTCTTCCTCCTTCTTAGAAATGTGAGTCTACTCTCTTTGTCTTTAGATAATCTTGGACACCTAGTTTGGGGATAAGAATAAATATTCATGTAAGCTAATGCTCCAGCAGAGCCCCAGAGTCTCCAGGGGTACTGTTTGTCCATTAGGCATGTAGGTGGAGGGGTATAAAGACAGTGTCAGGTTTCAGGAGACAGAGGCAGAAGGATCTTTGTTAGTTCAAGGCCACCCTGGGCTACGTGAGATTGAATCTGTCTAAAAGAGAAACAGAACTCAAACTAAGGTGATCCCCGCACCCGGGATCCCAGGCTTTTAATCCTAGCACTAGGGAGGTGGAAACAGGAGTGGTATGGCTGGGGGTGGGGAGAGGAAGATAAGGTGGGAAGAGACAGGAGCACAGTGCAGTCTGAGGTTTGGTGGAGACGGATGGAGTCTGGAGAAGCAGTCTGAGGATAGGCTGCCCATTTGGTCTGAGCACTGGTACTGTCTAGAGACTGGCTGTCTGCTTCTCTGATCCTCAGCATTAACCTGTAGGCAGAGACTGCTTGTTTGTTTCCTGGCCACCCAGACCTGAATAATCACACAGAAACTATATTAATTACAACACTGTTTGGCCAATGACTCTAGTGTATTCCTAGCTAGCTCTTGCATCTTAAATTAACTTATTTCTATCAATCTGTGTATCACCACGAGGCTGTGGCCTACCAGTAAGTTTATGAAGGTTCTGGCGAGTCATGTTCCTTCAGCAGCTCCGTGTCATCTTCCCTGACTCTGCCTACTCTCTCTGTTCTGTTTTCCTGCCTGGCTTTACTCTGCTAAGCCATTGGCCCAAATGGCTTTATTCATCAACCAATAAAAGCAACACATATACAGAAGGACATCCTGCATCATTAACCCCTATATCTGACTCTGGATTTTTATTATTAAGACCAACTAGAATTCGTGGTACATCTCGTGCCAATTGTGTCAGCTCCTAGAAGACTTCTAGGACTCCAGAATGTGTGACAGGGGCACAGATGTTAAACCCATAGAATTTATATTTTGATCCCGGCACAGGACCCATAAGCACTGTCCACAATACAGACATTTTAAACAAGATTTCACAACAAATTATAAAAGACAAGGCAGCTTCTAGTAAGAATTTCTCTGACTCCACCAGGAATTCTAAAAGCTTCCTTTGGTCAGGTATGCCAGGCTCTAGCATTCCCCTGACCCACAGAGCTTGTCTCTTTCCCCTTCCACTCTTGTCCCCAGGTTGGTCTCTTCTTTTCCCAGAGTGCTTTCCTTTGGTTCCTATATTATCTTACCTTACCTGGTTGCCAAGTGACTCTTCGTTCTTTCCTAAACTGGAATCATTAAGGATGCTTGTTTGCTGATTGCCTTGGTTATTAGTAACTATTATTTCATGTTCCTGAAGCTGTCAGTCTCTCTGAAAACACTGTCTGGCAGTCTGTGTTCCAATGCAATTGCTTCACCCATGCCACACTGTGCCAGTGGGGAGAGGGTTTTTTGTTTGTGTACTTTTTTTTTCTTTATAGAGCATCTTCAGTCTGAGGTCTGGGGCTAAAGATATTCTCCTTTTGTCATGACTGAAAGTCACTAAAAGGCCACTCATTGCTGTGAGCCACAAGCATTATACAGCAAAAGTACAGCTGACAGATCACTAGATCAACTCATGGGAGCATATTCCACACAATGAGGAACCCGATTTGCAGACAGGAACACCTGTCTTTTGGATAGTACGGTCAATTCTGTAGAAATCTTGTGAAGCCATGGATCTTCTCCCTCCCATAATGGGATTCATTCCAAAACATTCCAGCAGTATATAAATCATTTGTTGAGATAGCTTCTTTCTGTATGAACAACTGAATAACTTTTGCTACATGTGGGGCCCTGGTGTGAAAGCATTCACTCAGCCAAACCTTTGTTCTCATAGTCAAATCTACATAAAGATATTCCTCCACAATTATCATTATTGACAGGACTTATTTATTGACAAGAAAGGAGCCCTGAGTAGGAGGCACTGAGCAGAGAGCCAATATGTCTGCTCTCTCTGATAAACAGATCTGGGTGGCCCTAAATTCTCTAAGAGCCAACTCAGGAGAGTATTACCTACTGGTTTTTGCTCTACCCTAACAAGCTATTAATATTCTGTACTTACCTTCACCTTTCATTTGACACAAGGTCTTAGTCTAAGAAATTAACTGTTTGTACCTTTATCCCTAAAATATACAGGAAAAAAGCTTGGGCCACTAAACCAGACCCAGAGAAAGAAATTCCTTCTCACCTGGGTGTGAGCATATACAGGACTCTGATGCTTAGCCTGGGGAGGCCAGCCTCCATCCTAATCCTCCTGGTATCTGCCCCTTCTGAGACATAAGGCTCCTACCTTGTCAGTCTTTTATCCATCTTATTAGCCCTATTGCATGCTTGGTATCATTGTTATCACCTAAGGAATGCTAATTATGTCTGTGCGGGTATATAAACTGGGAACACTGTGGGATGAGGAGAACAGCGAGGAACACTCAAAGGAAAACGTTGAGGAGGAACATCGAAAGGGGAACATTGAAAGGGGGACATCGAGAGAGCATTAGCGGGAGCAGAGAAAGAATAAATAGGACATGATAAGAACACACGTGAGCTAATTTATTTCATTTACCCTCAGACCTTGTTAGTCAGGTTTTGCTTGCTATAGTGGATCCTTCTGAATCCTTCGAGGTTTAGTGGGGTTTAGCCCCAACATAAACCTTGATAACTCCTACCTCCATGTGTACTAAAAATAGTGTTTATTTGTTATAAAGTAAAATAGTGAAACCAAAAGGGCTATAAAGCTCCTAATGTGTAGTTAGTGCTTTGGAAATAGTTTTTAATGCCTTATCTCCCTATTGGAGAGTTCCTGTTCTCCTTTCAAAAGCCACAGCTTGTTGTCTGAGGTTTTCTGTCCTGCCCAGTTCTCGCAGTCGTTAAGTCCCAAAGAAATCACACAAAGGTCTACATTAGCTACAAACTGATTGGCCTAGTAGCTCAAACTTATTAACTCTTATAACTTATATTAGCCCATTATTCTTGTCTATGTTAGCCATGTGGCTCGGTACCTTATTCCGCAAGGCAGTCACATCTTGCTTCTTCTGTAGCTGGGTCAGGACTGCAGAATGAGCTTTCCTCTTCCCAGAATTCTCCTGTTCTTGTCATCCTGCCTGGCTTTCTTCCTGGCTACTGGCCAATCAGGGTTTATTTAAATTATAATTGACAGGATACAAACCATTGTTTCTCAGCAATAGCTCATGTCTGCTGTTGGGGTAGAGGTACTCTGGCTTCACCCTGTGGTGAGCAGTGCATAGTTTTCATTACTTTCCCAAGCCATCACTAATATGGTCTATCAGTAGTGTCTGATAGATTTCTACTGAAAACATTTGGGGGTATCATAGGGTTTGCAGCACATGAGCTGGAGCAGCTTGTAGGCCCTCACCAGGCACTCTAATTCCTTATACTTTATTTCCTGTCTTTTAAACCAGAGGAAATCACACCAGTGTGCCCCTCCATAGGAGACCTGGCTTCTCACTGCTCCTCTCTCTTTTCTTGTTAGAATTTTCCCTTTCCTTATAATTCAAAGCTGCCATGCCTTAGTAAATATTCAAGTCTTTTCAAACACCTTATGTTTATTTTTATCCCCTAACCATCTTCTCTCAAAACTATGCCAAAGCACCATTAAAAAAAGCAGCATTTTCCCATGGAGTCTAAGCTTTCTCAACTAGAATTTGGCACAAATCAATATAGATATAAAATGCGTGTATATTTCTTTTCTTGAGAAAACTATTTTTATTTATGCTAGATAAAGAGGGCAATGGAAACTGTGTACACTATGCTGTGTATGTCCAGCTTAGTGAACGATGGGTCTATGGGGATGCGCACAGAAGCACAGGTGACTCTCTGGAAGCCATATCATTCAAACATGGATGACAACTCAGGAATGGTGCACCATTGTAGTTTCCAATGCAGTGTGCAGACAGCTGTGCCACTATGGAGTCTTCTGCCTTCTCCCTGGCACTTGTTTGATGCTTGTATGACCTTGTGTATGGTTGTATGCCAGAAAGTAGCCTAATGTGTCTTGGAAGTTTCAGGAGCTGCCTGAGTCTTACATGTTTCTTCTATGTATTTTGTGAGTCTACTGAGCCCCTATCTCTCCCTGCCGAATAGGGAATGTTTCAATGAAGAGGACACAGCTATACAAAAAGTGTGCTCCATGGCCCTACCTCACTGAGGAACACACTCCTAAGAAGTTGGTCTGCCTAACCTCTTGTCTTGTTTATAGATGCCTGTATGAGTCTCTCTTTCTTTCTCTGTTCCCCTCTCCTCTGGTTCCATCAAGACAGCCAACTTTGAAACCCTCCCACTTTTCTGGGCTTTAGCCAATTCCTTAGTTTCTCCTTCTCCTATCTTGTACTAGTAGGTGGTGGGCTAGGCTGTTTAGTGTGTTCTCTTGAATGTGTGTTATCAGCCAGCATCTACTTCTGTTCCAACTTTTTCTTTTCCTTAAATTCCTCACTCATCTGGAGGAAGTTTAGAGTTAGAGCCAGCTCTCCTTAGTTGCTTCCTGTGACACATGGCTTCAGTAGCCTCACAGACTAGCTTTACCTCATCCATCAGAAAACTCAGCTTGATGTCTGGTGATGGGAAAGAGGCTGCACCCATCACTGCCAAATGCTCTTATCCTGTTTGCCTTCAGGAAAGCCATCCATCATTGGCCTGGTCCAGAGATGTTTGGCTTAATGCTGTAATTGCATCGTGAGTACCTGCGCTGGCCCTCCTGCTGGCCTCAAACGCCATTGCTTCACATGAGTGTGACTAATAGCCATCACTGAGGACAGGAGATGATTCATTCCCACTGTCTCCTGGGGCTTCTAAATAAAACATTTAAGCAAAGAATAGACAAGAGGGAAGCCTTCAGACAGTGATGAAATTGGCTTAACTCCCATCTGACATGTTTCCTTTCCAGCTCAGGATCCATACATTAGGAGTAAAGAGATCACTCGCATCCTAACATTTTTGTGGTAAATTATAATGTTCACTATAGTGTGATTGAAGTACTTATTGAGAAGAATGTTATTAAAAAGGTTTTCCCTAAATTCACTTAATAACATATCGACTTTTTAATAGAAAGTCTTACTGGTAAACACCAAGTACTGAGTAGCTGAATAGACAGGAGGTCATGTCGACTCCAGGTATTTATCCACCAAAAACAAATCTCCAGTGTGTTTAATGTAGAATTTCTCTTTGCCCATCACTTCCAGGCATACCAAAATAGCTAGTGTTTTATTTTTCAGAAGGAAATGCATAAATAGGTTCTGGATATAGAACTGAAAACAGGGAAGTGGAATGAAAATGACCAAGAGAATGTTAGGAAGATTCCCAGTGTGTGGCCTGAGATCTGCCTGCATCAGCCTTACCCAGATGCTTGTTAGGAATCCAGAATCCAGGTCTCACGTAAGACTTCCTAACCCAGACCTATGCTAACATGAGATCCTAGGTGATTTCTCTTAAAGTGTGAAGAGAACTGGAAGCTAGACACCTGAAATCCCACATGCAGAAGACTAAACACCCCATCACACACATGCACGCACACACACACACACACACACACACACACACACACACACACACACCTCAGAAAAATACAGTACTGGCATCTTAATGAATCATAAAATATAACTCTTTCCTTTTCTTCCTTAAAGTTCAAATCTAATAAAATATTTGTATAAAAGAAAGCATTTGAATGGTTAGGAATGGTTTTAAAACATTTATTAAGTAAAGTACAACTTAAAAATATTTTACTATGAAAATGTTGTGGAGTAATCTTTTCATACTCTGTGAAGATGTGTCTTTGCAAAGGCACCTTCTGATTGCTTTAATAAAGAGATATATGGTCAATAGCTAGACAAGAAGAGGTTAGGCCAGACTTCTGGGCAAAGAGTGTGAGAAGACATGCCAGAGGTCATGGAGAGGAAATAGGAGGTGCAAGATGGAAAAAAGGAAAAGGCCATGAGGTAAAACACAGATTAATATAAATGGGTTAATTTAAGTTACAAGAGCTAGTGGGACAAGCCTAAGCTATAGGCAGTGTTTTCATAATTAACAATAAATCTCCATGTATTTTATGTGAGTTGGTGGCCTAAAGAAAAGTCCATCTACAAGAAAACATTGTGGGAGTCTCTGTAAATGCCACAGCTGGCAGAGCATTGACTCCTGTGAAGCAAGAAGGAAATCCAGCTCCACACAACTTAGTTAGCTGGTGTTAGTTCAAACTTCTGGACTCTGACCCTGGGTAGGTTTTTGTACACATATTCAAATACAGTACAATTTGAAAAAATGTTTCCTGGTGTAACACAATCCCCTGTGCACAAGGAGACATCAAAACTCTTCTCAAAGCACTTGTCACTTCTTTCATGAAGATGGGCTCTAGAGATAGGCTACATGTTATCTTAAGGGCCTAGGAGAGGATCTGGTGTGGTCTCAGTCATTCAGATAGTACAGAGATGATTTGGGCTGTTAGCTACTTCCTGTCCTCTTTATGGGGGCCTGGGGGAATCCCCTTGCCATCCAGATAATACAGGTCACCTAGACTATTAAATACCTCTAGTCCTGGTTGTGGGAGATTGAGAAAGCCACTGGCCATATGTAATGCAAAGGTCACCTAGACTATTAACAACCTCTGTCCCTGCTTCTGGGAGCTTGGTATGGCCTGGCTCTACAGATAACGCTGATCAACAGACTATTAACCACTTTCATTCCTCACCTTATGGGTGGGAAAACAGGTTATACATCTTTTTCTTTGAAAAGACAACTTTGTGCTTAACATTCCTGTTTTCCTTAGACCTGTGTGTTCCCAACACAACACAGTACAGTTCTCATGGCTAGTAGGCTAAACTGAAGAGGCAAAGACTGGAGATCACCAGAGCAATATGAATGCAAGAAACCCATTTCCTATGGTTCCTTTTCTTCTGTTAAATTGATGTCATCCTCTTTCTTTGAGAGTTGGTAACAGTTGTATAATGTGTATGATGTCAGCTATTTATTAACCAGGGTGCTCCATCCACCAGGAAGTGATTGTAACATTTCTCAAAGTCAATGATACAGGGCTGTAATGTATACCATTGGAATACAGAGCATGATTAAATTAATTTATTAGAAGCATAATTCATATCATTTTAGATAATGATCATGTGTACCATAGTGTTTGCAATTCAGCATACACACTTTAATGTAATCTAAGAATTAATGGCTCTTGGTAAGGGCTAAACCACATGCAGTTTTACCTGGTGTTGGATAGGAACAATGTTGATGCCAATGACTATCAATTAGCTCTTTCTCTTCTGGGGACACAAGATACTGAGTGTATAGAATCTCAATTATCTTTAAAGAAATGTGATAGTTGGAACTCTACTTCAACCAAGAACTACATCTGGCCTATGCATGTGACTGGATACAGAGAGTCCATTATGGTGGCGATATTTAACTCCCCAGTACTTTATTTCTGTGTAGTCAGACATATGTTTTTAAAGATTTATTTTTATTATTTTCATTTATATGCAGGCATGTGTGCCTGTGTGGACATATAGCATGTTTATATCATGCCTGTGGAAGTGAAAAGGGCATCAGATCCCCTGGAACTTGAGTCACAGGAGTCACAGGGAGTCACCCCATGTGACTGCAAAGAGTTGAAGTCAGGTCCCCCAAAAAGCAGCAAACACTTTTACTGCTAAGCCATCTCTCCATCTTCAAGACATGTATTTATAATATCAGCAAAGCTTCAAGAGAAAGCATGCTAAGAAGACACCCCTTGGCTTTCTGTCTGTTCTCTCTTTCCTTTTGCCCTCCTCTTCCTCCTCCTCCTCCTCTTCTACGTGGTCTCACTAGTAATCCTGACTAGACTCTCCTATTAAGTTCTAAAAATGTAATAATGCAGTTTTTGAAAGAAAGTATGAAACTGCAGCCTCTAATTGGTTGCTAATATGCCAACAGATTTGAGCTTTTTCATCACTTCGAAGCTTAGACTTGATGACTGTTTTATGTCACTTCTTAAATTTGTGCATTCTGTCATTTAACAGATAGTTTGTGGAGATAAGTTAGGAAACCTAATTGCACCTAAGCTCACAAGAAGCATTCTTGACGGGTTAGCATAGTTCCTCAGGACCGCTTAGTTCTCACAGCCCTCAGTCAACCGGGGCTGGCTTTCAGTTCCCAGTTTCCTGTGCTGCTTACATTATATGATCTGAAGCAGGAATGTGACAGCTTTAATCTTGGAGACTTTGGAAGATGTCTGTCTCACCTCTTCAGTGACTAATCCTAACGTGTCTCCATGACAGTCTTTCTTGGAGCTCAGTTACAACGTACTTAGTGCTATCTGCATCTGTTTTCTGTACCTTTCAAACTTCAGTTCTCTTTTACATCCTCCAAATGCAAATCAATCTTCAGATAAGCTGTATTAACAGTGTATTGCTTTGATTCTACTAGAAACCATCGAAGCCAATTGTATTTGTCATCTGATTGACGTTATTAAATTGTTGTCAACTAGCTCAGGTGCAGAGAAAAAGAAAGGGCAGCTTTAGCGGGGCTCTGCCTGTAGCCACTGTCTTGATACCTTTGTGAGCAGGCAGAAGACCGACTTAGGAGATGTGGCACAGAGTTTCCTACTGGATTAAGGAATTTATCTTTCAAGCCCAAGTCAGCCAAGTGAGTGTTCTTTTCCACCTGTTATGACTGCAGGAGCAACTGCCTTGTTTTCCTAAACGAGCTCTCTGTCCGGCAGTAAGCTGAGAATGGGTACCGCAGTGAGCAGCTTCCCATACAAGCTTTGGCATCCTTCCCAGAGACGCTATTATCTTTTGCTTCTCAGCAACTGCACAGAGCTGGCCTTTATAGCCAGGCCTCCACCTCCACTCCAAGGCTGGCATTGTTGGAGTGGATTCTACAATGGTACAGCCAGCTTCTCCTTTGTAGGGTGAGTGTTAAGCTCCCCAATTCTCCCCTAAACAACCCTTACATTTTTCTTCCACTGTATCCTATACCATAGAACATTCCAATAGCACCATTCTCAGAGCCAGTGCTGGTAAAAGACTAACTTCTTTTAAGGTAACAAAAATCTCCTAGGGTTGGAAATAGCTTGCATTTTAGTGGAGTGCTGTACTCTACAGTGCCTGTTGGCTCTGGTGATTGGTACAGAAGAATGTAGCAGAGAATGGCAAAAAATTTTAAAAAAATGAATTCTGTAAACGTATTGGGTCCAAGTATGGCCAAGGGAGTTACAGGAACAGAAGTCATGCTGCCAGTAGTGACAGCTGCTCCTGGAAGAGAATTTACCCTGCCTGATGAAGGGAGCACACTGGAGAGCCACAACTTCAGAGGAGGAAGCTGAAGGCAGCGGGGCGGACACTGGGCAGCCGGAGGCGCTAAATCTATCCCTGTGCTGTCATTCCGGCAGGATACATGCAACTCGGGAGATGAAAGGGTATGGCTGAGCTAGCTCAGCAAATTCCATCCACGACAGTGGACAACGAAAGAGACAGATTTCCCTGTCTGCTGGCAAGAGACAGAGGAACCTCCATGTCTCTGTAAGAACTGATGGAACCCATCCCATCATAATCAAACAGCAAAATTGTCTGCTTTGCTTGATAAGCATTTCACATTCTCCAAATGCTCTGACCCCTTTGTTCTGCTAAGTGGTCCATCTTCCGTAGGTCATCTGACTAGAGAAGAAATGTTTCCGTGGCTTCATAGTCCCAAGACCGTGCAGATGGAGGGATGCTATGTACATCTGGGCAGCTGAAGTCTTAAAAAGGAACATCTCAGGCAGCATCTTCCTGATCACACCCTGTGCTTTTCTGCCCCTATTGGGTGTTTCCCATTAGTAAGCCTGAGGTCAGAAGTAGACTTTCTGAGAGTTGTTTATAAGGAAACAGAGCTTTTAGCAGTGAGACTACTTTCTTGAAGAAGACATAGCTGCTTTCTTGTGAATGTCACATTTCATTCCCCCAAACAGCCCTCCCCCAGTCTAAGGAAGTCGACTGTCTCCTTCAGAGAATGCTGTCATAATACAGCTCCCATTAACAGAGGGCCTTCGTGCTCCGTTTGAGGAGAGTGGATGAAAGCTTTGGTTTTCCATTTTTGTGACCACCTGTTTTTATCATCTCACCTGAGATTCTCTCCTCACATAATATACCTGTTTTCTGTGAATCCAGTAGAACTTGGCTTTGGAACCCTGCTTTCCTGTGTTCCCTTTCTCTCTTGATGAGGTCACCCGCCCCCACCCAGCAACATTTGTTCTCTGACAGCATGTTGTTGTCATTCCTCTGACAAGAGCGGGCAGTTAATGTTAGAACAAAGTCAAGTCATTGGAGCGTTCTCAGTTCTCAAAGAGAAGCATTGCATTTTTGAAAGAACAGTCTCCGCAAGTTTAAATACTAAATTTTAAGACAGTGTCCTACCTAGGAACATTTTAGAAAGCTATCATTCACACTCCTTGGTTTGATGCCCTCCCTGTTGATGTAGAAGGAAGGCCATGCCATCTATCAGAAGGACTAGATCCTAGCTCAGTGGCTTGGATCTTGCCTGTAGGTATAGGGAATCTCAAATTTTTGTCTCCTGTTTTAAACCTTCTGAGGAAACTCAGCTTTGATACAAACTAAGATGGGAAGAGCATCTATTTTGTGTTATTTTCCCACTCTTGTTCTCTCCTATTACCACCCCGACTAAGTTAACGTGTTCTGGAGAAGTCTGTACATCCCAGACGTTAGCTGACTTAGCCCAGGCCATCCACCTAATAAAGACTCAAACCAGGAGCCATTTTGGAATCTAACCCTGCACTAACCTCTTTGACTTTGTCCATGTCTTGTAATTATAGAAATTTAAATTTGTCCATTAACCTTAAAAGGTTGCTAATGAAACTGTCATGGTTCTGAGTGATGACTTCTTTCTGTCAGTTTCTTAAAACAAAATCTCAGAAAGGTTCCTACCTCCAGGAATCAGGTAGCCTCTCTGCTAAGCTCACCATTTCAAGCAAAATTTGAAAGCCAGCAAAGGCCCTAAGTTATACTTACCACCATTATGATCTTCAGAAAGGGTCACAAGTCCCATTTTCATTACTTTTTAACTTCCAGATGTGCCTTGGAGCAGTAAGAAGATACATTTCTGTTAATCACATAAGTTAGGTGAATGGTTCCTAACATGGTTCCTTAGGTTGATCGTGAAAGAATCACCGGAAATACTGATTTTGGAAATGCATATTTCCAAGCCTAGTCCTCAAGATTCTGACTCAGTGGCCTGGGTTGGGGGCATCTTAGTGGGTTGATGCAAGCTATATCTGGAAGATCTAAAACTTGTTGCAAAATATAGTCATTAAGTTGGAGATCAGTATGGCTTTGACCCAATAACCACTTGCTGGAGGTAAGCATGCTCACTTGAGAGGTGGGAGTAAGCCAGGGTTTATATTTGCATATCTTCTCTGCCAATGGGTAAGAATGATTATGTCATGAATGTTAACACAGGATGGCATGCTTTAAAGTAAGAGCTTTTATCTATTCCTTTTTCTATACTGCCAAGATAGCATGCTAAGGGTCCATGTGGAATGTCTGATCAGATTTTATAGGTGAGTGAGACTTTTCCCCTGCAAAGAAGAGAGATAGATTCCTTCTTGAGATCTCAAATGCAATTTCGCCTGTCAGTTTCCTCTGCCTGTTGGATTCCTTCCAACTCTAAAACTTTATGGGCCCAGATCTTCAGTTTTAATCTCACATTTGACACAGTAGAGGGAAAGGCTTCCTCTTGCCTCCAGAATCTTTTGTCTGTAAGCATTTCCCAAATTGCTTCTGTCATCATTAACATCATTCTTTTCCTTTCTACCCATCCAGTGGGAAGGTTACTTGTAGCTTGTCTCAAACTTGAATGTGCATTAGAAGGCTCCAGGGAGATTGTCATTACTGCAGCCTGTAGTAGCATCCTTCTTCATCAGCCTCGCAGTTTCATCCCTCTGCTAGTCTGGTCCAAGAGAGCTGTGATGATGCTCAGGACGTGGCACATAGAAGACATTTACAAGGGTTTCTGTACGGGCGATCTGAGGAACACACTTGGGGAAAAGACAACTTTAATTGCATGTTCTCATCAAATCTATACGCAGAACTTCCATCATGAGATTTGTGGCATTTGGAGTCAATGGCCTAAGGCTTGCCCTCTCCAGATCTGTGTAAAAAGGTTTAGCAGAGCACTGTATTCAGAGTGAGCTCTGTAGACCAGCCTCCTCTTCTTACCAGGAAGGGTGTCACTTATGGAAAATCTCAGACCCAGTTCAAACCTCTGCATGGGAATCTGTGTTTGGATGAAGCCCCCAGGGAATGAGTCCTCAGTGGGAAGCACACTGTCAACATGAGATCATGACTTTGAGGTGAAGATGCATTTGGGCTTAGTCTTTGTGTCATAACTTATTATCTGTACACACAGTGTTAGTAGCTTGACTTCTCTGGGCATCTTTGTCAGCATCAATGAAACTGCTGGAGTCACAAAAACTGCAAACACTGTTGGATTTTGCCTTTACCAGCTTGATTGGTGGCCTCTAATTCATGACATAAAGTAATTCTTAACCACTATCAGTTTCTTAGCATTTTTCCTACCGTTATTAAGTAACAGTTCCCAAAATCCATATGGAAAATGTTCAAATGGCTTAAGAAATCTAATTACTGTTCAGACACTGCAAGTGAACAACTTAGAATACAGGACATCTTTGTATACAGAAGTAGACTAAGAATTTCTTGAGAGATATAAAGGACTGTCTGCAAAGAGGACGCCAGGGATATTTCTTGTGTGACTGAGAGGTAACGGAAGATGCAAGCCTGGTTGCCGTGGGTTACAAAAGAGTTACTTGCTTATTCCCAAAAGATTCATAGCACTCAGCACTGTGGGGCTGGAAACTGACAGAAGAAATCTGGTGGCCAGCTATGCTAGCTTGCTCATAACTTTCTGGAAGGGCTTGAGAGATGAAAGTTCTCGTGGGAATTAATTTGAGTTTTCTGTCTCAAGCTGCCTTAGTTAGGGTTTCTATTGCTGTAAAGAGATACCGTGACCATGGTGACTCTTATATAGGACAATATTTAATTGGGGCTGGCTTACAGTTTCAGAAGTTTAGTCCTTTATTGTCATGGTGAAAATAATGGTGGCATGCAGGCAGACATGGTGCTAGAGAAGGAGCTGAGAGCTCTACATTCATTTGTAGGCCACAGAAGGAGACTATGAACCACAGTGGGCATAGCTTGAGCATATAAGACCTCAAAGTCAGACCCACAGTGACATATTTCCTCCAGCAAGGCCACAACTACTCCACTAAGGCCATATCTCCCAATAGTGCTGCTCCCTATGGAAATCTGGGAGCCATCAACTTTCAAACCACCACACATGCTAAGCCAGGGTAAGTGTGCCAGGGAGAAACATATGAGATGTTTGAGCTTTGAGGAGGCTTTGGCCAAAGTGTGCAGAGAGGGACATTTCAAGAGAGCTATGAGGGGATATTTCTGTTATGGCATGTTATGGCATATCATGGAATGTCATGAACTCACAGTATGACTTTTTATCCTGAGTCAGTAACCCCCAGAGCCTATGGTTGATGGTGCAGCTTCTAAAGCCAAACCACTGAGTTGGAGTCCCCACTAGGTCATTCAGTACCTGTGCATTTTGAACAACTTACTTAATTAACCCCTGTTTTCTTTCTATTATTCAATATGCAGCTAGTAACAGAACACATGCCATGGAACTATCATCAGATGATACATCTCAAAGGCCTAGCAAGGCTACTACCATTTTAATGGCTACTACCATTAAAGTATGTACCTAATTAGCATCCATGATTAGGAAAATCTAATGAATACACAGATTTGTGGGTCATCTAGGAAGCCTTTGTGCCTCTAATTGACCTTGAGATGCTTGATTTGCATCCAAAATCATTTCTCTCTGCTACTCTTAATACAACCTGTAATGGTGGCGCTTGCATCATAATGGGGATGTTTCCAAGACAGGGAACGTGTGATCAGTGATAGTTAATGAAGCTAATTTCCCTGCTTATAAAAACCTGCAATGAAACAGCTCCAGCTCTGTTGTCCCAGTGACAGCTGGCAGGATCCCCTGGCGACAGAAGACTGCCCTCTCTGTAACTGCTGCTTTCAAGTCTCCTATCTGCTCTGTAGTGGGGAGCTCCAGGCCCTCCATTGTACCTCTGCACCCTGAGACTCTCTCTGCTTGTGGCTTTCTTCTTGCTGTTATTCCTGTCCAGGTGTGGGCAATAAGGCATTCTGTGTTCATTTTAAAAATTGAATCATCCCAGAGAATGTCCAAGGAACCACATGATCATCTGCCATCAAGCAATGACTGCAAATCTGCCTGACCAACTGTGAATAACTTGGTAAAACTTCCAAGAATGAATCCACCTCAACCATGACCAGGCTTAGGTGGCTCTTGAACCTAAGCCGATATGTGATTCAGAAGCAAACCTATTGATGGATAGTTAGTGTTAATGCTTTGTACCTTTCGAACTTTTACACTTTTAAGGGTAGTTCCTGGGGCACCAAAGGGTGCATATATGACTGTCACCACCATCAGTGCTGTCACAGCATAACCTTCACCTGACCTCAGCTATGGGTGGATTCAGGATTGGCACTAAGCCAGGAATTTCTGCATACAAAATAGAAAATTAATAACCAATCTACTTCTTGCTGGATGCAGGTAAATACCTTTTAGTCCCAATACTCAATAGTCCAGGCTATGTAGCCTAGACTACATAGGACACCTCATTTCAACAAACTAACAAATAAAAACAAACAAAACCCATGGTTCTACTTTGTAGCTTTCAAACATGGTCAGCACTTCCACAAATGTACTTACAGAGTCTAATCAAATAATTTAACCTACAAATAGACAAGTAAATGTGAATCTATGGGGATCTTAGATGATATCTTTCAAGTTAAGTAATTTCAACTTAAAGTCAATGTGATAAGTTCCTTTTGGCAATAATTAGATAGCAATGCAAACTGTATGCTTTGCCCACTCATATTCCATTCATAATTAATAACAGAGGCACACATTTTTCAACAGCATCCTTAAAAGGAGGATCCAGTTACTAAGACACTAGTTAAAAGAAACCAGGTCCAGAAGATGGCTCTGATTCTCCCTGTCCTGAATGTGTATTTACCCATCACACATCTATTTCTACCAACCTGGACTCTCATACTGTTGCTAAGAAATGCAGTAAAAATGTCAGCAACTCTGATCAATGCAGCTTCGCTCATGTTATACCAAGTCAGAGGCTAGTGACAGATCAATACAGAACAATGTGATGTTACAATATTTTCCAGACAAGTTCTACTCCATATGATATGGTTGTAGAACAGCGGTCAAACAGACAAAATGAGAAGGTAAATTAAAAATGCATCTCTTGATAATTTCTTTCACAATTTAGGTGTTAGAATAATAGTCTTGTTCCTCAGAGTCTTTGATTAAGGGTTTCCAGTGTGTCCTTTGGCATAAGAGGCTGGGAAAAGAAAACACTCACTGGCCTTCTCAGTTCATGCTTGTTAAGGACATAGAGACAGGCGCGTTCTCTGAAGGAGAGAAACAGAGCTTACACCCACAGATTAGTAAGGAGGACACTGCAGAATGTGAACTTCCTGGTGACAGGATGTGATACTTGCTGGACGTGTACTAAAATTTGAATTTTTTAAAGTACAAATGCTATCTAGAAATAAAGCAGGGTAAGGGACTTGTATCAGCAACATCCCAAAGCTGCCCTTCAACTGAGCAACAGAGAAGGATGGGTCTCCCAGGCTCATGATTAAAGATGACCTTCCATGATTTTCTCAATAGGATCACAGCTAGTGCCCACCATTAGCCTTTATCTTTGATGACTACCACACCTGGGTCCTTAACTGCTTGCTATTGTGTCTGTGTTTTAAATAAGTTAGCATTTGGCAGGGGGGGGCAGTAAGGTTTAAGTTTTGTACTATGATGGATACGTTTTGCTGAATTCTTTCCTAAAATCTGTTTACATGCCACACTGCTAAGCTAGTCTTGATTGTTTGGTTTCCTGATGATTTTTTTTTTTTTTTGGTTATTTGAGACAGGGTTTCTCTGTAGCTTTGGAGCCTGTCCTGGATCTAGCTCTTGTAGACCAGGCTGGTCTCGAACTCACAGAGATCCGTCTGCCTCTGCCTCCTGAGTGCTGGGATTAAAGGCGTGCGCCACCACCACCCAGCTTTCTTGCTGATACTTTTAAAACCAGTAACTGTTCAAATGGTAATACAATGAATATAAGCTGAGCATTCATTGTTCTAGTCTAATCTTTAATACTCAAAGTGCACCTGATTCCAGTTATGAGTCTATAAACACAGGGGCAGCTATGTGAGTTTATATTCAGCAAAGATTATATACCATGGGCCAATTCAAGACATCAGCCCTCAGAAAAAGCTATGATCAAATGAAACCAAATTTCCCTTCTGTAGTGACACACTGTAATTCAGAAGAGCGCCATCCCTTCTTCTCTGGGCTTGC
The DNA here is from genome assembly GCA_004026605.1 of Ondatra zibethicus. Taxonomy (NCBI): domain Eukaryota; kingdom Metazoa; phylum Chordata; class Mammalia; order Rodentia; family Cricetidae; genus Ondatra; species Ondatra zibethicus. The sequence continues at coordinate 2,607 of PVIU01026136.1, read as the reverse complement.
TCACAGCGGCCGTAAGGCTGTTCACACGGACATTTCCGGCACTCTGAGATACACAGAATATTGAGCTGCCACAAATAATTGCTTTAACTGATGGGCAGATTGCATCATAATGTTGAAACCCAGCCTGCTCTAGTTTCTCAGGGAGTTGAGACAGAGCCAGAAGTGAGCAGAGGGTCTTGGCTCCCATCCCCATCATGCTTACGTTCTCGAGACTTATATTTCCTCTAGAGTTTTAATATCAGACTTGGCCAGTCGGCCCTAATTGTTTTTCCCATATTCCAGAAGATGAAAAGTGGCCTTGCTACATACGTTAAGGAAATGGAACTCTTGGAGTTTAGGTATCACAGTGACATGTACTCTTTGAGGCCACTTTGAAAGTGTCAGCACCTGAGGACCTTTGGGATTCCAACCAGACAAATATCAAGAGAGGCATTGTGATCACTGGGAGGGACTTGGTCGAGGGAGCCAACACGGAAACAGAGAATCAATACACATGTTGAGTCGTGTGTTAAAAGTATAGCTTTGAATTGAATTTATAGTTGGAGTTAAATTTATAGCTGCTTAATGGGCGGTTTCATTAGAATCTACAGTCTGACCGCCGATTATTTGCTAAAGCCTGCAGGTTCTAACAGTGCCTACAGTTATTGATACGCGGTATGACTGGGGAGGGGCTAATGATTGTGCCTTTGGCCTCTGGGACCACTTTGAATTCCTTCTTAATGAATTGTATCTTACTGGATTCTCCTTCCCATTCCGGCCTTTTAAGCCTGTTGGCCATGGTGTTTACCTTACTGCTTCATTTTCTTTTTGACTTGAGAGGCACCTTCTTTCAACTCTAGTGGGGTACATTCTGACCTAGACAACCTTCAGAGAAAAGTCTAGTGTCCAAACCATCCTCTAGTTGTTTGTGCAGTGCTGGGGCCGGTCCAGTAGAGGGAGCTAGTTCCACTTGACTGACTCCTGCAAAGGCAATCTCGACAAGATCCGTCAGGAGAAACTGCCAAGGTGTTGGAAACTTCAGCCTTGTTCTGGCGCACTGACTGGAGGTTGAAAAGCATTTTCAAGCAGAAAGAGCCACACTGGAGAGCATATCCACATGGGAATTAGCATTGCTTGATTAGGAAACTACAATCTCATTACATAAAGTGTGGAGGGCTTATGTAATCCGTGTAGAGCGAGGCCAAGGAAGATAAGACTGGAAAAATAGTAGCAGATGGTGAGACTGCGCAAAGAGGCTTTCACTTGATCTTGCATATATCAGGAATGCCGTGGATGAGGGTGACAAGCTTGGAATCAAATATATTTCCTGGTAAATTTGTGGAGTGTGTAATGAATCTTCCAGAGATGTCAGGGATAAATATGACTTTACAGGCTTATAAATGCCACAGTTCAAAGCAATGGTAAGTGTACTCCTCACTTCACCCCATGCCACCATCATCAAGAGTATTTGCACTTCGTTTTCACACTGTAACTCCTCCAAGGACAGTTCTGTGAACTTCCCTCAGGCTCCTCCGGGCCAGTTGGGGTCATTTTCATTCCCTTTTCTGTGATCCTTCTCTTCCTATCTCTTGTCGCAGCTTCTCTGAATAAGACCAAAGCTGTGACCTTTTAACCAAAGACCGCTTTCAAAAGTTTCGCTTCCATTTAAATTCTGAGCACGAAGCAGCCATTTTTTTTCTTTACCTAGGCATGCTATGGAATATGGAAAATTGGAACAATTTTGGACAGAACTTTCTACTTTCAATTGGCATCAAATAACGATACGTGGATTATACTTCTTGTTTCTTGGTGTTTGGGGTATTTTTCATTTCTTACAGTTCACAGTGTGTTCGAGAAGAATCAGCACCACTCCAGTTACATTTTGATTCACTTCCTGGAAGATCATCTGCCAAATCAGACACTCTGAGGTACGGTCCAGCTTACTCTTACAGCTTATAGTTTTGATTTATTTCCCTTTGCTCTCTTCCAAGCTTTTATTTTACTGGCAGTATAAAAAGTCGGACCTATCAGTCTGTCAGAACGTATTTTGGAGCCAGCATCCTGCTCCTTCACATGAAGCCCAGCTTGAAGTCATCAGCTCGGTCACCGAAGCAGCAAGGTCTTGTCTCTTGCACATGACCGGAAATGACCAAGAGCCCTGAGCAGAGAACTTGGGGCTCGACCAGGAAAATGAATTATGGTTTACCATTTATTTTGAAGCTGATTGTCCTAAACTAACTCCCAGTTCATATCAGGGATTTCAAAGAAAATTGGGATCCGTTTCACATACGATTAAGCAATTAAGTTCAGGTAAGTAAGTAATTCTGTCTGGTTGCTGTTAGCATCTCCCAAACACATGGTCCCTTGTTAAAGAACGAAATCGTCATTCTCCATCCTGTGAAGTCTATGATTGTTGTTACCCTGTTTACTGCAGGGAGCCATACGCTTGCATCCTCGCAGTTTGGAGGTAAACAAATTCCATATATGGCAATGCTTCAGGACTGAGCGTCCAGGCGCTTCCCGCATGCGCAAATAGCCTAAGTGTCCCTAGCCAATCCCGAGAATTCTGGTGCCAGCGGGACTTAGCAGCCAATCAAGGCGCGAGTTGCGTCATATCTCCCTATATAA
>PVIU01026135.1:0-22519 GCA_004026605.1 Ondatra zibethicus | reverse complement strand
TAAAAAACTGTCCATTTCTTTTACATTTTCCAATTTTGTGGCATACAGGCTTTTGTAGTAAGACCTAATGATTCTTTGAATTTCCTCAGTGTCTGTTGTTATGTCCCCCTTTTCATTTCTGATCTTGTTAATTTGAGTGTTCTCTCTCTGCCTTTTGATTAGTTTGGATAGGGGTTTGTCGATTTTGTTGATTTTCTCAGGGAACCAGCTCTTCGTTTCATTGATTCTTTGGATTGTTTTCTGTGTCTCTATTTTGTTGATTTCAGCCCTCAGTTTGGTTATTTCCAGTCTTCTACTCCTTCTTGGGGAGTCTGCTTCTTTTTTTTTCTAGAGCTTTCAGGTGTGCTGTTAAGTCACTAATGTGTGCTTTCTCCGTTTTCTTTATGTGGGCACTAAGTGCTATGAACTTTCCTCTTAGCACTGCTTTCATAGTGTCCCATAGGTTTGTTTATGTTGTTTCTTTATTTTCATTGAATTCAAGGAAGACTTTAATTTCTTTCTTTATTTCTTCCCTGACCCAGGAGTGGTTCAGTAGTTGACTGTTCAGTTTCCATGAGTTTGTAGGCTTTTTTTTTTTTTTGGTGGAATTGTTGTTACATTCTTACTTTACTCCATGGTGATCCGACAAGACACAGGTGGTTACTCCAACTTTTTTTGTATCTGTGGATGTTTGCTTTGTTACCAAGTATTTGATCAATTTTCAAGAAGGTTCCATGAGATGCTGAGAAGAAGGTATATTCTTTCCTGTTTGGGTGGAATGTTCTATAAATGTCTATTAAATCCATTTGATTCATTACATCTGTTAGTTCTTGTATTTCTTTGTTAAGTTTCTGTCTGGTTGACCTGTCCATTGGCCAGAGAGGAGTGTTGAAATCTCCTACTATTAGTGTGTGGGGTTTGATGTGTGCTTTGAGTTCTAGTAATTTTTTTTTTTTACATATGTGGGTGCTTTTATATTAGGGGCATAGATATTCAGGATCGAGACTTCATCTTGATGAATCTTTCCTGTTATGAGTATGAAGTGCCCATCTCCATCTCTTCTGATTGATTTTAGTTTGAAGTTGATTTTGTTAGATATTAGTATAGCCACACCTGCTTGTTTCTTAGGGCTGTTTGATTGAAAAACCTTTTCCCAACCCTTTACTCTGAGATAATGTCTGTCTTTGTGTTTGAGGTGTGTTTCTTGTAAACAGCAGAATGTCGGATCCTGTTTTTGTATCCATTCTCTTAACCTGTGTCTTTTTATAGGTGAGTTGAGTCCTTTGATATTAAGCATTATTAATGACCAGTGGTTGTTCATATCGGTTAATTTCTTTTTTGTGGTAGGGTTTGTGTGTCTCCCTTCTTTGAGTTGAAGTGGTGTAGGGTTGTTAGCTGTCTGTGTTATTATGGGTGTTGTTTGCTTCCTTTAGTTGTGGTTTACCTTCTAGTACTTTCTGTAAGGCTGGGTTTGTGGCTACATACTGCTTAAATTTGTTTTTATCCTGGAATATCTTGTTTTCCCCATTGATGTTGAAAGAAAGCTTTGCTGGGTATAGTAGTCTGGGCTTGCATCCATGGTTTCTTAGTGTCTGCAGCACATCTATCCAAGACCTTCTTGCTTTCATGGTTTCCATAGAGAAGTCAGGTGTAATTCTGATAGGTTTACCCTTATATGTTACTTGACCTTTTTCCTTTGTGGCTCTTAATATTCTTTCTTTATTCTGTATGTTTTGTGTTTTGATTATTATATGGCGAGGGGATGATTTTTTTATATCCAGCCTATTTGGTGTTCTGTATGCTTCTTGAACCTTCATGGGAATATCCTTCTTTAGGTTAGGAAAGTTTTCTTCAATAATTTTGTTGAATATATTTTCTGGGCCTTTGGAGTGGAATTCTCCTCCTTCTATCCCAATTATTCTTAGATTTGGTCTTTTCATGGTGTCCCAGATTTCCTGGATATTTTGTGCTGCAAATTTGTTGGATTTGTTGTTTTCTTCTATCACTGAGTTTATTTTCTCTATCGTGTCTTCTGCGTCTGAGATTCTTTCTTCCATCTCTTGTATTCTGTTGGTTATACTTGTCTGTGTGGTTCCCGTTCGTTTATCCAGATTTTCCATATCCCGCCATCTCTCGGTTTGTATTTTCTTCATTGCCTCCATTTCAGTTTTCAAGTTTTGAACTGTTTCGGTTACCTGTTTGATTGCTTTTTCTTGGTTTTCTAGGGTATCTTTGAGGAATTTATTCATTTCTTCTAACTTTTTGTTAGTTTTCTCATCCTTTTGATAAAGGAGTTTTTCACCTCTTCTTTAAAGGTCTCTATAAGTTTCATAAAGTTATGTTTAAAGTCGATTTCTTCTACTTCTTCTGGGATAGGTTGCTCATGTTTTCCTGTTCCATAATCACTGGGTTCTGGTGTTATCATGTTACTTTTCAGGTTGTTGGATGAATTCTTTGATTAGTGCCTGCCCATCTCTTCCTTCAAATGTGTTAGGGAGAGTCTCGGTGACTTGGTCCCTCTGTCCCTGCGTATCCGCCGGGGTCTGGATGAATCTGCAGAAGCTGGTTTGGCTCCTTCCTCACCCAGGGATTCCCAGTCCCAAGGGCGGGCTTACTGAGAGTTGCCCTCTCTGGTCTGCTCGGCTCCGTGGGACAAGGGAGGCCCTCTAGCAGTGGGCTCACCCTTCCCCCAAGGCCTCAGCCCGGATAGGCTGAGTTTGGGTGCAGTTTGGACCACGCAGATGAGAAAGGATGCCCAGGGGCGAGCAGGGTTGGGATAAGCAGCAAAGCCAGTAGAGGGGGGCCCTAAGTGGCCAGAAAGCTTCGGGGACGGGCTGAGACCCACTTACCAGGGTCCGGATGAATCTGTGGAAACTGGTTGGGCTCCCAAAGTTACAGTTTTTTATGACTCATGATGAAGCTGAACCTAAAGTTCAATTTGTAAGTGAAGAAGGTCAATAAATATTTAAACATTTCCCTTACTCTAGAAGAATGCTGCCCTTCAAAGAGAGAAACCTTTAGCCTGCTCTATGTTTACAGAGTTCCCCGTGGCAGAAGTTAAACAAGGAGTTTCCCATACTATGGCCAGCATTCTGGGACAGCACTCAAGCAACCTCATATTGAACACGAAGAACAAGTGACACAGGGATGCTTTGCTATGAATGGAGTGTATATATCCCTCACTTACGTCTATTTGACAGCACCCAAAACCAAACGGAAATCTCCCAGCTAACCATGATACACACACTTAAACAAATACCTTTCCTTATTCTTTCTGTGCGTTTTTCTTGTAGTCTCAGTGCAAGAAATCTGGAACTTCTGTGATTATAACAATCAAAGTCATAAGTAAATGCAAGATGCCCACCTGTGCAGGCAAATCACACAGGTGAAACAGCACTTCCCACTCATTAAAAGTAGACCATATACAGTGAGTTCCTTCCATAAAGCACAGAATGGAAAGGGGTGAAGACTGATGGACCATGAAGAGTTGGGAAGTGTTTCCTCAACCCACCGCTCCAACTTCACACCAACAGTGCCCAAGTCCACTAGAAGCATGCATTCTTGGTGAGTTCCACCTTCACACTAACAGTACCCAAGCACAGTAGAAACATGCATCTTGGTGTGCTCCAACTTCACACTAACAGTGCCCAAGCACATTAGAAACATGTATTCTTGGTGTGCTGTTTTATAGCAATGATGGTCTCCTCTGAAAGTATTTCCATGTCCCTATGTAATAATGAATAAAACAAGACAAATCCAAACTGAGGGACGTTCTACAAAATACTCCTTAGAACTATCATAAAAAACAGAACAAAGAGAAATTACCCTAGATAAAAGGATCCTAAAGGGAAATCATGACTGATTTCTTATCATAAGAGCAAAAAGGACATTAGGTAAAATTTAAAATGCATAATACATACATACATGCATGAGTAAAGTAGCTACTTTAGTGACTAAAAATGTGTTAATATTGGTTCATTAGTTATTAGAAATGTGCATATTAATAAATAGTCTTATTAAACGAACCCATGTAAGAAAACAAAATATGTTATATGTTTCCTAATTGTGGATCCTTGATCTTATACAGGTTCATAAACATTATATGTGTACATATGACATGAAGACAGAAAGAGAAGGGACTGGGGTATGGAGGGGAAAGAAAAAAGTTATCAGAATATGTTCAATATGTAAAGTATATATTTGTCTAAAAATGTCCATGTGAAAAGACAGTTCCATGTACAATGACTATATATAATGAAACTTTTATAAATTTTTATTTTATTTTATGTGTATGCCTGCATGTATGGCTGTGCACCACCTGTGTGCTTGATGGCCATGGAGGTCAGAAGAAGGCATTGGATCTCCTGGACTGGAGCTTGTAAACGAAGGTTTCTCTGTCCCTCCCCATCCTGCAGTCACTTCTAAATAATCATTCAGAAGCTTAATATTGATTAGAAACTATTTGGCCTGTAGCTAAGGCTTATTACTCACTAGCTCTTATAACTTATACTAACCCATTTCTATTAATCTACATTTTACCATGACACTTGTGGCTTTACCTATGCTCTAGTATGTTGCTTCACCAGCAGCTCACTGGCATCTCTTCAACTCCACCCTTCTCCTCTCTGTATCTCTGTTTGGCTTTCCCACCTAGCTGTATCCTGCCTTGGTATAGGCTAATTCAGCTATTATTATCAACTAATGAAAGCAACATATATTCACAGCATACAGCAGGGTTATCCCACAGCAGGAGTTACAGATGGTTGTGAGCCATCATGTGGGTTCTGGGAATCAAACCCTGGCACTCTGGACAAGCAATCAGAACTCTTAACTACTGAGCATCTCTTCAATCTCTCACAATGAAACCTTTACAAAAGATTAAAAAGCTAATAATAGCTGGGTATGTGATTAGAGATCTATGAGAACTCTCTCTGCTATCTTTGCAATATTTATTTTAGGAACATCTAAACTGCTCTAAAGAGTATGTTTTCTTAAAGTATCAGAGGAGAAAAAATAAGTAACACACTGACTTAAACATCTATTGATTTTAGTTCCTCTGTAGTAACACATTTGTTTGGTTCATTTCCCAAATGTGCTAATTTCATTAGGGTCTGAAGAGAAAAAAATGCATATTCATTCATTCTTTCAAAAAGCAAATATTTACTAGCAGTAGCAATAATAGCTAACCTTTATCAAATGTTTATTATTACCAGATAATGTGGCTTGGGTTTTGGCATATATCATCTCATGGGTGCATACATCGTGAGCCATTATTAACCCTGCTTGTCTTTATTATCTTTAGTTTATAGATGGAGAAACTGAAGCTTACAGAACAGCTAAGTGTCTTGCCAAAGGTCACTTTCAAAGCTGAGGTATGACTATAAATAGCCTATCTGTACTCTTTATTTTTTGCTTATTTTTAATTTTTTTTTAAGATTGAAACCAGGACCCCATTGAATGCTGAGCAAGCTTTGCCACAAAACTCCACCCACAACCCCATGCTGTTAGATTCCTTATCTGGCAAGAATGAGTTCGGCTGCATAGAACCAAAATGGAGGTACAATGACTATACTGAGAGAGTTTTGTTTCTCATGTGAAAAGACGGGAGCTTGTATGGTCTAGCTAGGATGTGTGAGATACCTCTGTGCCATTGTGACTTCCTGCTTGATGTCTACAGCTTTGAGGAGGAAGGACTTACTTTGGTTCAGAATTGCAGAGCTTTCAGTCCATAGTTTTTGGTTGTTGGTTATGGGCTTGGAGAGAGTCTGGACCAGATGTCATAGCAACAAGAAGTTCCTCACTTCTTAGCAACGGGAACCAGACAGAAAGAAATGACTTAGGACAGATAGAAGTTTCAAAGGCATTCTCTCAGTGAGCTATTCTCTCTAATGAGACTCCACTTTATAGTGATATTTTATTTATATTTTAATAAATAAAGTTTTCCTGGCGATTAGAGGGCAAAACTAATCCACTAGAGGCCTGGCAGTGCTAGTACACACTTTTAATCCCAGGATTTGGGAGACAGAGGCAGATGGATCTCTGTGAGTTCAAGGCCACCTTGGGCTACACAAGATCAATACAGGAATAGATCCAGGTGGTGATGGCTCACACTTTTAATCCCAGTACTAGGGAGCCATACACCTTTAAATTCCAGCACTAGAGGGGAATATAAGGTAGGAGATGCAGGCTCAGGTCTCAGTCTGCAATTGCTCAGCCTTGGTAGAGGTAAGACTTCCCTAGTGGTTTGGCTGCTTTTCTTTTCTGATCTTCAGCTTGAATTTAATATCTTTCTCTGAGCTTTTTCAGGGTCCCTCTTCAGACCTCAGTGAAGAATTGAGCCAGCTGCCAGAGACTGACCATGTCTGAGGAGGGGAAGGGCTCTGCTTGCAACCCAGCCCTCAGGTTTCGAAGACAATAAGACGCAGCAGGGAGTCGAGTCAAGTAAGATCTTGTTTATTTTCTTACAGCAGGCAACTTATAAAGCAAAATCCCACAAATCCCAGAAGAAGTGGTAGGGAGGTTAGCCAATCACATCAGCAGTCATGTTTGCGTGAGCTGCAGCTCCCATAGCTTCTAATGGGGATCACCAGGACACCAGGCACTTTATTCTTACCCCATCTTTAACTCCAATTATTATTTTTTTCTGTAAACAAGTCAGGTCTCCTCTCCCCTTGCTCCCTTTCAATGCCATCTTAGCTGGGAATAATTTTTGTGGGCTTTGTGATTTCACTGCTTTTTGAATTCGGTGCCTTTTTCTAGCTGCTACACTTTTGGCGTAGCTGTCACGATTTTGGCACCAATTGTGTCTTTTTCTAATTGCCACTGTTTCTGGAGCTAACTTGGCCACTTCAGCCTCCTATATGCTCGATTCAGCCCACAGATTTTTATTATTGATGCTACATCTGGCACCCAATGTTTGGGGATATGAATTCATGAAAAAGCCATTTGCCTGTGGTTTTACAGCCACCATCCTAGGCCGGAGCAACACACAGCTGGATTCACCATTCAGTAGGCTGGGTTTTTCTTTTTTCACTTACAGCAGGCTCTCCATGAGATCCCTTCTCGGGCTGCTACCAAACTTGGTAGCCACCTTGAAATCTATTTTACTGTTCTATGCAACAGCAATAAACCTCACATCTTCATTGGCATCATTGGCAGATTTGGTAAGACAATTGGGAATTCTTAAAGGGAGGAATTATTTAAAAAAGAGCATTTTTTCCCACATTAAAAATGGGAAAAACATTATAATGGAGGGATTTGGGTCTCTGTATGATGATGTGCTAGACAGTTTGAAAGTGGAATGATTAAATGAGAAGATAAATAATTTAGATGGGATTTATGTAATATCAGTTGTAAACATTATCAGCATTGTCATTTTTGTTTTATCACTAAACAAGTTGGTTAATCTGAGTGCTAAGCTTAATAAAACAGATCACAGAGATATTCAAATACAGAGAGGAATTTAATGAAAAGTCAATTTTAGCATTGCATTATAAGGTTGCAGAGCAACATCATAAGGTTTTCAAACAACCAATCTTACTATATCCAGTAACCATACAGAATTTGCCAAATGATAGCATAAAAACTTAATGAACTCCTGTGCCAATGTTAGATTTAAGGGGATTCAAGGAAGTGGTAGTCTCATATGTCATATATTCACCTTTTGTTAGCAAATGTTAAACTCGTGGTCAATTTGTAATAGAATTATCCCTAAAAACTGGAGAGAATTGGTTAACGCTATTTTAGCTCCTGGTCCACAATTACAATGGAGTATGTGGTTCAGAGAAGAGGTTAATATTATTGAACAAAGCCGGGCGGTGGTGGTGCACGCCTTTAATCCCAGCACTTGGGAGGCATAGGCAGGTGGATCTCTGTGAGTTCGAGGCCAGCCTGGTCTACAAGTGCTAGTTTCAGGACAGGCTCCAAAGCTACAGAGAAACCCTGTCTCAAAAAAACCAAAAAAAAAAAAAAAGGATTATTGAACAATGAAGTAAAGCTAGAGGTATGGAAATTTCCCAAGATCAACTTCTCAGAGAAGCAGATTTTACTGCTATAGAAAAACAATTCCTATTAGATGGTCACCTCCTGGCTTTATGTCATGCAGCAGCTTTGGATGCTGGGGACAGAATTGAAGAGGTAGGAAAGAAGATCAAAGCATTTATAAAGTGATCCAGGACCCAAAAGAAACTTTCACAAATTTCTTACAAAGATTGACATCAGCAGTAAACAGAATGATACCAAACTCAGAAGCTAGACAAAAATAATTGAATCTCTGCAAAAGGACAATTAGGCCTTTAAAGGCAAGCTCAGCACCTTTGGAGGAATGGATCTGAGATACAATAAATATAGAATCTTATGACCATGATGATGCATGGATGGGAGAGATGATTTCCAGAGGTTTGAGAAAAAATTGAAATGTCAAATGTTATAATTGTCGCATACAAGATCACCTTAAAAGGGACTGTAGACATAGTATTCCTAGAAACAATGTTTATCCTAAGAATAATTCATTCAGAATATCCCTCCCTTCTGAAATATGCAGAAGGTGTGGCAAAGGCAGGCACTGAACTGATGAATGTAGGTCAATGAGGAATATTTAAGACAATTTTTTGCCATTGGAAAACTCCATGAGGGACCTCTTATAAGAGGCCCTTACGTTTCCTGCCACTTGTAGAAGAAACTCCTTCTCAGAGCAGCTAAAGAACCTTATGCCTATTGTAAAAAACAATACTACTCTGGATAAAAGAACAGCTATAGAAAAGAGAATGAAGAATTCAGGAGAAACCATAAAGCAGATATTTTGTCAAATTTCTATAAATGAACAAAGACCAAAATTAAAAATACAAATAAATGATGCCATTGAAGATCTGGTAGACACCAGTACAGGTGCAAAAATAATTTCTTCAGAATCTTGGCATCCCAATTGACCTCTTCAGGACATAAATGTTCAGTTTTTAGAGATCAGAACTTTATCTCAGGTAAAGCAGAGCATGAGATGGGTCAAATGTATAGGACCAAAAGGGCAAAAGGAATATTAAAACTGTGGCTAATATAGCAATGAGTTTGTGGGAATGTGATTTGTTACAACAGTGGAATACTCAGATTAACATTCTCCCAAACCATAAATTAACATATGTTTCTGGGAAAAATATTACAACATATTATAAGCAACAGTCACAGAGGATCTTTGGGTGACTGTCCAGGCAGTCAGCTGTTTCTGTCATTTCTCACATTTTTGGAAGTTACTTGCTTGTACTTCCTGCATACTCAGTTAAAATTATTACCTGTTTGGGCCTCTGAAGTAGTTGAAGACTAGATAATTAGAGTTATTCTTTTCATTGTTTACAGGACTCAGAAAAGAAATTCACTAAAGAAGTGCTAAGTGTTTAAGGCTGAGAGATAGCAAAAGATAGTTTTGTATGGCAATGCAAGTTATGATATAAAGTAAATTATGTACAAAATTTTGCACTCACTAAGATAGGATAGATAATGGAATATTTTCTCTGAATTTGTGGAATGCAAATGGACTAGACATTGTCAATGTACTTATTGCCTAAATATATTATATACAATTATCATACTTTTTGTGTATAATTTTTATATTAGTTATAACACTTTAATTTTAGAAAAAAAGGGGAAATATAGTAATATTTTATTTATGTTTTAATAAATAAAGCTTTCCTGAAGATCAGAGGTCAAAACTATATCACTAGAGGTCAGGCAATGGTGGCACACACCTTTAATCCCAGGATTTGGGAGACAGAGGCAGATTGATCCCTGTGATTTCAAGATCACCCTGGGCTATACAAGATCAATGCAGAAACAGATCCAGGTGGTGATGGCCTATACCTTTAATCCCAATACTAGGGTGTTGCATGCCTTTAATCCCAGCACTAGATGGGAATAAAAGATGGGAGGAGATTCAGGCTCAGGTCTCAGACTGCAGCTGCCCAGCCTTGGTAGAGGTAAGACTTTTCTCTAGTGCCTTGCTGCTTTGCTTTTCTGATCCTCAGCTTGATCTGTCTCTGGGTTTTTATTACCCATGCTATATCTCTTCCTAAAATTTTCACCACCTTTCTTGTAGCCCCAACTGGAGGCTAAGTATCCCCTTCATGAACCCTATGGGATACATTTCATATTCAAACTATAATATGGAAATGATGGAAGACATCAATGCCTGGATTTCTTCAACTGAGCAAACAGCCCCTTCCTTTAGAACTCAATCCCATTGCATGTGTGTTCCCAGATGGAAGAAGAGAACTGAAAAATATGGAATGCCACAAACACCAGAGCTTCCCCCAGATGCCCAGTGGTCTTCTGCTTTTTTTTTTTTTTTCAGAATACTGTCATCTGGATACTACAGCAACTCAGAGACTTAGTTCAATGTTTCCTTTAATGTGAACACCCACATATTGCTTCTCAAAGTAAAACAGTACTCAATGAGTAAAGAATAAAGGGTTGTTAGCTTTAAGAGGACTCTGAAAAAGTGATTGTTGGAGTCATGAAAGGATGGATATTGAACACCAACTGGGAAGTCTGTATGGTCCTTAAACTGCAAGATTACAGGGACAGAAAAGCACTGAGGATAGTTTGTGATGTTAAATCACAGTTAATCAGTCAAGACCATGTCACAGGCTGTAGTGATCCTTGTACAGAGAAAAGAATGTCACTGACACCCAGCAGGAGAGAAGCGTAGAGTCTTCCCAGAAGAAAGCTGATCTTTAGCAGGAAGGGAAGTATTAGAGGCCATAGGACAGGACCATTCATTTCAGGTGTTGAAGTGAAGATGTGTGGTGTTGCTTAGCAACGGAAAGCAACCTGGTTCTGATGAGGTTCAGGACTTGTCTTCCCCCCCACTCCATTGGTCAGGTCTGGGGGAGAACTGTCTGACCACCGCATCCAGAGAAGCCGCTCCTGTTGTCTCTAGTTTATCTATCATTTATCTCATAACAATTTACAAATCAAGAAGCATCTGTGGGATGCATAAATAGCAACCACTTCATCTGTTTAGAGATACCTATCAACCTGACATTGTTTCCTTCTGGGTATAATTTCAAAAATAAATTTTAGAGATTAAACCTTGGGGTAGCCTTCTGTGTTATCTTACACTTGTTTTTCTTTTATTTCATGGTAAATTATTTTATAATTTTATTTATGTAGAACCAGAATGTTGGAGTAAGACTCACATCTAATATGTGTCTACATTACCCTGCCCCCAATTTTTTTCTTTTATTTGAGACAGAATTTCTGTAGCCCTGGGTGTCCTGGTATTCACTTTCTAGACAAATTTGGCCTTAAACTCAAGAGATCCTCCTGCTGCTGCCTTCTGAGTGCTGGGGTTAAAGGCTTACACCACTACATCAGTCTTCAAATTTTTCGTAACATAAGCCATGATGAATAAAATTTATTTCCATTAAATGTCTATGTAATAAAAACTAGGGGTCCATGGTATGTATAACAGGGAACCATTTCTGTTGTGGAAACAATTAGGAAGTTTATTTCTACCATTATTTGAAGCCATTCTGGTTACACTTCTTGGTGGCTCAGTTTACATTTCTGCTGTTGATTACTTTGACACCAGATGTGTGTCAAATCATTTTGGGATTCCTGTTTCTACATGATTGCAGAGAGATGTTTATGTGTACAGTTCCTGTACCTGCTGAGGCCCCATCAACAGCAAAGAAAGACAGTAATAAGAAAAATAAATTCATTTTGTACAAATTTTGAAAGAACTGAATGTGATCCATAGAAATTATTCTCATAGGCTACTGCTTGCTTGGAGGGGCATAGCATACTTCCCAATAGCTCTATTTATAATGCACTTTCTGCTTTTGCCTCATGCTGTGGCACAGCCAGTAATCTTGTTTTGCAATGCAATATGACCAGGAGCCTTGGGATCTGATCCCTAATGCAATGTTTCTCAGAGTGGAGCCCAGGAACTCCTGTGCGGCCCTGCAGGAGTGCAAAGTTCTGAAAGCTGAAAATGTTACTGGGGGCAAAATGCTGAAGAGAAACTGGTAGAGGAGACCAGGAGGCATGGTGAGTGGTGGAGAGAGGAGCACAAGGCTGAAGAGTATTTCCTGGTATCAGGAAACATGCAGCATTGCAGAGGAAGATCTGAATGTGAATATCGTGAATGTTGGGTGTAAAAACGAGACACATGAACAAGTCATTAAAACTAGTTTCAGTCAATGAAAATCTTCATATAAGGTCACAAAGATTGGGAGTACCTCTTGGGAACAAAGCAATTAGGCATTTTAGGGCTTATATGGCTATGGAAAAAGAAGGCAGGCTAGTGGTGGGGGCTGGTGGTGAGGGGAGACTAACAGGAAGAGGCAGGGGCTTTAGGAGAATGGGGAAGGTAAGTGGAGGCACAGCACTGTGCTGGGTACTTTATGTCAAGTTGACACAAGGAAGAGTCACTTGAGAGGAGGGAGCCTCAGTTATAAAATGCCTGAAAGGCAAAACCTGTGGGACATTTTCTTAATTAGTGATTGATGTAGGAAGACGCAGCCCATTTTGAGTGGTGTCATCTCTGGGCCGGTGGCTTTTGGTGCTATAAGAAAGCAGGCTGAGCAAGCCATAAGGAACAAGGCAGTAAGCAACGCCCCTCCTGCCCTGCCTGCGTTCCTGTCCTAACTACTTTTGATGATGCACTGTTGTACGAAGTGTGAGTGAATCAACTGTTTCCTCACATTGTTTTTGGTCATGGTGTTTCACCACAGTGGTAGACACCTATTTCAGAGAAGGACCAACAAACCTCATGTTTCTGTGTGATGAAGCACAGCACATCATATAGCAACTGAAAAAGGGAATTTAATTTTAAAAAAGATTTCTTTAAAAAGAAATCCGAAAACAAAGGAACAGTCGTTCTACTGTGGTTATTATGGGAAGGGATTTACACAGGACTCAGGTCAAGGGCAGGGTGCAAAGAAAATCTGTCCTTTGATGACTCGGCCCTCTGTGGGGAATTTTGAACATCAGATGTTGGCTGCCTCGTCACTAGTAAGCTCTGTCTGAATCTTTTTTCCCCTTTCTTATGGTGTCTGTCTGGTAGATCAGACTGAAACGGCTTCTTCTTTGCTTTATTTATACCAAAATGCACAGGAATTAATATCTCCTTCAGTTCTTATTTTTGTATATATCCTTTGTTTATGGACTCATACTGAGTTTCACCCCATATGAATATGCATATGAACATACACACACATGTGTGTGCTCACACGTGCAAAGTGATATGCATAAAAATATATTCACATGCAATTGTTCTTTTTTGTATTTGTAGTTGTTCTTTGGGTCTTTTTCAATGTAGAATGTGATGTTATATGATATGTATTTTCCTTGAATTGAAATTAATAATAAGAAGATAGATATATTGTCTTGATAAACCAGCTTGCCTTCATCTTAGGCTTGCAAGCCATCTTATATTAAGACAAACTAGGCTCATTCCTGTTTATAATTGAATCTGTTTCTTAAGGACTAGGCTATGCCCCAGCTGTAACCTTAACTACAACCTTAACTGTACCTCTTGTTCCAGGAGTGGCAGTCATGTCTTTGTTTCAAAAGTTGTTTATAACCTTCTTGCAATCCTACCTTTGTCTCAAAAGGTTGCTATAACTGTCTTATGACTAGCTTGCAATCATGTCTTTGTTTCAGGAGGTTTTTATGACTAACTTGTTATGCTTATATTCTGTTCCTCTAACCCCACCTATTTTACCCATCAAATCCATTTGGAAATTTTCTACCCCTGAACAATAAAAACCTTGCCTTTCTCATATCTAATGCTGATCTCTTGACCCATGCTTTTAGGGAGAGATAGCCCATATACATGTATATTAGAAAGCTTTAATTAATTGCTTGCTTTAATTAATTTGACTCTGATGATTTGGGTCAGTGGTTAAAACTAGAAACTGATGTCACAGTAATTGTTAAATACTGATATATCCAAGTAAAGACTGTTGATTTCAAAGATGTGAGGAGAAAGTCCACTGACTCAAATCATCCAAGCGAAATTAAGTGAACTGTAAGCAATAAAAAATAAGTCATTTCACATGTAAAGATGATGACTATTTCAATAACTAGACATTGTCAAGCAATCAGTGTTTGTCTCCAGGATAGCCGGCTTTTTGGTCTCATCATAAAGGGAACAGAATCAGCTTTTGTTATCATTTGCTGCTTTTTCTTTCATCCTACCTTTCACCTTTAATGAATCATTTGGTAATTATGCCCTCAACCACATTTCTTTTGGGTAGTGGTTGGACATCAGAATTAAATACATAAATAAACTCAGAGGGAGGACATGTATATCATCACCTGTGTCGGGGACCAGCTTTGACAAGTATACCAGGGGCATGAAGATTAGAAAACTGTTAGGAAGGAGGAACAGAGATAAGAAAGAATGACAAAGTGTTGTAAGAGACCACTTGTTTGTTCCTGGCTGTCCAGACATGAAATAACCACACAGAAACTGTACTAATTAAATCCTTGCTTGGTCCATTAGTTCTAGGTTTTGATTGGCTAACTCTTATATCTCAATTTAGCCCATTTCTAATAATCTGTGTTTCACCATGTGGCTGTGGCTTACCGGCAAGATTCCTGCACATCTGTTCCCAACTACATAATGTCTCCTCACTCTGCCTTCTTTTTTTTCCTAGCATTCAGTTTAGTTTTCTCCGCCTACCTCTATTCTGCCCTGCACAGGCCCATGCAGATTCTTTATTAACCAATGGCTTTCACAGAATAGAAAGGGTAATCCCACATCAACTAAGATGTAGAATAGTAATGGGAGGGCAACTCAGAGAATACCGAATGCTGAATTCACCTGCATTTATTTTCCTTACACTTTTATACCCCAACACAAAAAGGGGAAGAAGACAAAAGGCTGCTTTAACATGATACAAAGGACAACTACAACAGTTACTTGCTTCAATACTTTGAGCCTTTAAGCCATTAATCCATGAGAAGAGAATTCTGTTGTTTAGACAGTAAACCCACCCTAGACCAAATATCCTCAAGGCACCCACTCCCTACGTCAAACCTCCTATTTCAAAAGAAGGGGAAGAAGTATGTTTGAATTTCCTGACCTCTGGCCAGGGTGGAGTGGATCTACCTGGATGGGCCATTTCAATGGCAAAAACACCAAGTAACCACACCCTAGGTCAGGATGTGTAGCCACACCTGATGTCAACAACTTTGAACAAGTTAAAACTCTCCCACCTTCAAGCAAGGTAGAAATAGGCTCACATTTTTGGGCCTCCACACACCTGGAAAGGCATTTTTGTGACTTTTAGCATCAGAAAATTATTCTCCATTGATTAATTAACAGAATGCGACTTATCACCCCTGCCTCCATGTTTGCTTCCATGTCATGACCCAGAAAAGGAAGACAAGGGTGTAGCCGTGGGACTTTTAATGGTAGTAACTTGGGTGGCTTGGCAAACAAGCCTCCATAGGAATAGAGAAACTATTTGGTTGTGCCTAAAGAACTTGGAAATCTGAGCAAAAGAGAAAAGTTGACTCAAGCAGGATGTGGATGCAGATTAAGACAGACGTGAGGAGGCAGGTAAAACCCAGCAGCTGGGAGAGAGCAAGCCGAAGCAGCTGCATGTGAGCTGTTTCCATCTGGAGCAGCTCATGACGACTGAGCCCTTCTTGTTTCTCCAGTTTTGACATGGAGCGATAGATCATATATCTCTTGAAAGAACTTTAGAATTCTAGACATTTTGATGGAGATTCTATATAACTACCCGAGTAAGGAAGGTGTGGGCTGCCTGAACTATGATGTCACAGGGCCTCTAGCTGCTTCTCCCACTCATTTCACACAGAAAGGGAAAGTTTTGCCAGGGCCCCCATATAAGGAGCCATGAATCTGATATATGAGAAAAACATCTGGATACAGAATTGCAGGGATCTCAGCATCCTTCCTCAACATTGGCATCCTACCCTTATTTATTTAAAGATAGCCTTGGTCAGGCATCACACTGTAAGACAAGACTTGGCATCCAGGATTCAGGCCACATACTGGAGGTAAAGAGCAACTCATTGACCCATCCTTATTTTAATAAAAATTGACATTGTAAAAAATTTAAATACTTAAAAAAGCATAGGTAATTAGTTTGAAGGGTTCTCATGTACCTGCTATCCAGTCTGTCAATTCCTCTCCCATCTTGTTTCTTCCATACAAACTCACAAAACCTTGATGCTCTCACACCTGGGTTACAGTGAAGCACATTCAGGATATTATGTTTTAGTATCCTTTAGTGTGTCTCAGCAAAGGATAGACACACCTAACCCATACATCCCTTTACAGTGTTACTGTGGTGTCATGACCACTCCCATAACATCATATATGTTCACCACAACCATATTCACTTTAATGCCTCACTTGTCTGTAAGAGTGACTGAACAAAAACTTCTGACTTACTCAATTTATTGATTAAAGAGCAAATATTGTTTCTCTGGGGCTGTTGCTGTTCCTCACTCTGTCAAAACTTATCCCCAAAGCCTCTGTAAAAACTGGCCGACTTCTTAGAGTTTATAATTGTAGTCCCATTCTGCTGCTGTTTGCACTCAATGCCTTTAGGCATTGCTGAGGTATCAGGCACTGTGCTGAACCTTCACATAGATGAACACTCTCATCTTTTATTTACAGAAGAAGATGCAAAGTCACATCAGGTTTAAAGGATTTGCTCTGGGGTACACCCAAGCAAATTGCCCAGCTGGGATCTGAGTTTAGCTATTAGATCCCAGGTTCCTTTGTTTTCAAAAGCTTCCTGTATCTTCAAGTAGCATTTATTAACCACGTGCCTATTAGGCAATGTATGTTTTTGTTGTGGTTTGAATAATCAGGTCCCCATAGGGTCACTTGTTTAAATGCTTAGTCATAAGGGAGTGGCAGTATTTGAGAAGGATTAGAAGGTGTGGACTTGTTGGAGTAGGTGTGGCTTTGTTGGAGGAAGTGCATCACTGAGGGTGGGCTTTGAGGTTTCACAAGCCCATTACAGGCCCAGCTCCTGTCCCCACCCCCTGCCTCTCCCTGTGGATCAGGATGTAGCTTTCAGCTACTGCTCCACATGTCATGTGTGCTGCCAGTCATGTGAGCTGCCATGCTCCCATTGTCTTAATAATCTCTGAAATGGTGAGCAAGCCCCCAACTAAATGCTTTCTCTCCTAAAAAGTGTGTCAGTCATGTTGTCTACAGCAATAGAACAGTGACAAAGACAACCTTTAAAAGGGTCTTAAAGAAGAAAGGAACAAAAGAAAAGAGAGCGATGGCAAGGTGGGAAGGAGGAAGAAGGGAAGAAGATAAGGAAGAAAGGAAGAAACGAGAAAGAAAAGTGAAGAAAGGGAAGAGTGGGCAGGAAAGAAAGAAAATTCTATTGAGACTTGTGAACGAGAAAAGAAAAAGAAGGGATGAACTATTCCAAGCACCACACAGGATCAGATTGTCTCTTTACTCATCTGGATTTTGTAAAAGTCATAAAGCAGGTGCAATGTCCACATTAAGTACCAGGAAAGAGACTCCTGGAGGGATGGAGGCAAACAATGCTGTCCCCAAATCTTCCATCTCCCAACTTTATGTCTCTTTGGGACCCCACAGAAAGAGCTAAGTAGCTCTTGTCTGGGATCAGCTTCTTCCACTGTAGGTAGCCACTCCACATAAGGGATTGGGTAAATGTTATGTGTGAACCAGAGATGAAGGTTTTTGAATCTCAATGACTAAAAATTAATTCATAGTTGATGGTGTGATGAGTCTGTGACATTGCTGGCAGTGCCCACATATGTCAGGCCATGTGGCTTTGCTTCAGCTTTGGTTCTGAGCACAATGTATGCATTTTGCACTGTGTATGACTCCAAATCATGAGACAGTAATGAAAACTGATGGTACCACAGTTCAATTTCAAGACTATTGGAATCAAATTCAAGACTATTTCAAGACGATTGGTGGAGAGGGCTAATGTCCTCAAGAAGGCAGGCAGTCAGCAACAGCTCTGCTTTGGAATCCACAAGCTTCCTGAAGCCATGGGCCTGCTCCATCTATTCCTGACAAAATGTGGACATAAAAACCTACCTCTTACAAAGTGCTTCTATCACAAGGTGTTTCCAGGGAGAAATGAATTATGTCTAAACCACATCTGCTCACAGTAACTCATGTCCTGCTTCACCTTGTAAATATTACAACTCTCTCCGACTCTTCATAGCTCCTGCTACCTTTTCAGTCCCAGGAGTTCATTTTCATCAGCCGTGGTTACAAACTCCAAGACAGAAGAACCATGTCTATGTTCAATGTTTTATTTATAAAGTATCCTAAAACACAATAGTCAATTATTCAATAATTATGCTATGGACAATTTGAGGAATGAATAAACTATAACTTTTAAATGCAGCTGAGAGGATGCTGATACCATTTTCATAATGAGAAAATTGATAGCATACATCCGATGTATTGGTAATTATTCATTTGTAGTAGAATGACCACAAGCCCCTGATTTGTGCAATATTTTATTTTTATAATTGATGTGAAAATTAATATTAGAATAAAAAGCAAGAAGGAAAAGGAATATAAAAGCCCCAGGGCCGATTGTGCATGATTAATGTTGGGTCTTTATTTTTTTTTTTTAGTCATAAAACAGAGGAAGAAATCTCAGAGCCCACAGACCCCAATATCCCTTTCCTTTCCATCACTCTAGAGGTCTAGCTCTATGTAGGTCACAGCTGTTAGCAGGGAGAGCGGACCGAAGGAGCTTCCTTTCAATCCAGCAACCTTCCTTCAGCTCATTCCACCTCACATGGTCTCATACATTCCGTTTTAACATTTCCTGGTTTATAGCCTCTGAAATCTGAAAATTTAACAGCATATCTCCAGGTGTAAAATTTAAATTCCCCTTACCTTCCACACAATCATTCACGGGAGTTCCAACTGTGCAAAGGAGCTAAGGCATGCATGTTTCTTCTAAGCATTATTTTCAGGCCCTGCTTGAAGTCACGCGCAATAAACCACTTTTCCATGGCTACAATGCTCACGGTGTCCAATTTCTCACATGTGTGATTCCATTTCAAAAATACAACTGGAACCATTTTCCTGGTCATGTAATGTTACAATGCTGCAAGTGTTTCATAAAGCAAAAGGTCTGCAGTGGAACATTTGAGGAGCCACGCACAAATCTGGGATGCAGAATTAACTTCTGGACTATTTCATTATTGCAACAGTTAAAGCAGATACTGCATCTTAAGAATTTTTCTTTGGAGTGGACTTATCAGTTTAGCATTAGTGAGAAGCAAACTGAAAATAACTGGACAACCTGATAATTCAAATGCTATGCCAAAACCAATCTGTTTGAAAACTAATCACTCCCAGTAACATGCTATAATTTTTACTTTTCAATCACTATAGGAATAATCTGTGAGCTGCATGCCTGTGCTCTAAAAATTTGCAATAAAATATAGATGTTCATGACAGATGTAAGAAAGGAATATGGCAGTTAATCTAAGAATTTTAATTAATGGTTAAAGTGAACATCTTATTTATTTTCCTTGTTAAGGAGGATATTTAGCCTTTTCATTTCCTAGTGGACCAAGTCGTGGGGCACAGGTAAAGGACACAAAGACTAAAGCATCAGTTTGTGTTGCCTTCATCGTCTTTGCTGAGTCTCTTGGAACATTGGAAAGGAAACCGAAAAGAGAATGGGAAAGATAAAGATGAAAAGATGTCTCTATTTTTAGTGGAAACTGAACACTAGACGCCCCGAGAGATCCCTTCTGTCTAAATCCCCCTGACTAACTTTGCAGCAAGTGTGTGTCTGTACATAACATTCTTTGCCGAAGGCAATTCACCCCTTTGTACAGTCAGCTCTCTTATTGGCAGCTAGCTCTCAATGGTAAAGGCATTTTTTTTCCTTTAAACTTTCCAAAGTCAGTCACAGTGCTGTCTTTTGGGACCTCATAGAACAGGTCTATCCCCATCGTAAATCTCACAATCGGTGGGACATTCAAGGACAGCAAGTGTAACGCTCTGCATGTCTGCACAGCTGACTAGAGTTGCATTATTAGGGGCAGGAAGGAGAGAGGTCAAGGGAGTTATGGAATGTTCATTGGTGCTGCTGGGTCTTAGATGCTCCCATGGGAGGGACAGTGGCAGAGGGATAAGGTGTTCTTCCTGGTGCTGGATGCTGGTGCATCATCTCTGTCTGTCTTCCTCCGTCCAGTTCTTTGCTATTCTACCCACGAGCAGATCTAAACTCTTGAGAAGTCAAAAACAGATCATCAAAAGAGAGACTATTGAAGAGAGACAAATATAAGGGGGAATCTTGTTTACTGGAAAATTAAATGATCACCACTGCCATGCGCAGCCCACTGTCACATGAGCATTTGAAATCTGGATTAAGGTAAGTGGTCAGGGAAGCCTTTGGTCTGATTGTTTCCGACACATGAATATTCCTACAAAACAACTTCATTTCCTTTTCCATATATTGAATTTTCCTGTCCATTTCATCACACCACCAAGGAACATTTGCATCAAATCCAACAGAAATAACGTTTTCCCCCAGAAAAGGCAAGGATGGACACACAACACTCCTGCTCTCGTGGGGCTAAGAGTCTTCTTTGTGTAGAATGTGCAAAGTGATAAATTGTAGTATAGGGCAGAGGGCTTTGATGGAATTGCCCGAGCAGTTCTGGGGCAATAAAGGGACCAGAGCTGACTGCACAAGTTATACTGAGGACCTAACATTTGATCTGCGTACTGAGAGATGAACTATAGTTTATCGGGCGGGCGGCAAAGATTGGAGGAATTTCTTCGTAGGCTGTAATGTTAATGGATCTGGTGTTCCTGGTCTTAGAAACACTCACCAAGGCAGGAGAGGGTCGGGGGGGTGATCTGAAAGGTTGGTTGCCTGCATTGGAAAGGATTGTGTTTGTCAATCAGAACAAACAGCCCATGCTTGGTTAGGTTTTTCTGTTTCATCTATTTAATTTGGGTAGTGAGATTATCAACTTTATTTTCTACATTTGAAACAAGTTTTAAGATGAGCATTTTCCTGTGAATAAGAGGTGGACAGGAGAATATAAATAGAACGAGAAAAGCAAAAGACTGTGTTACAGTCCTGGGAAGAGAAGGTGCAGGTTTGAGTTGAAATACGGTGGTGGTAGAGGTAGGAAGCCCCACCCATTTTCAGTGTCACTTTTGAGTTTTAATTTAGTATTGGTGTCTAGCTGAAGATGAATGAGGAGAAAACGGCAGTCGGACAGGCTTAAGATGCTGACGTTTTTGAGGAAACTGCATTTGAGGCTCCTCTGTGCATTCAAGCAGAGACTACTATAGACAGTGTGATATTGGGTCTGTAGATAGAGAGGGACAAGCCCAGTCTGATATATAGCTGCTTAGTTTGTATATAGCCCAAGAGCACTGTGGTACTGTTTGCCTAGTGGGCTTAGCATTTGCAATAGGCCCAACTCCCAGTGTCGCTCCCACTGATGATGCTCCAGTCCGGCTTCCAATGATGTTTCAAGTCCTTCTTCCACTGAAGCCCCCGTACTGCTCCATTGATGGCCCCAGTCCTGCTTCGGTTGCTTTCTCCCTGTGCTATCCTCATCCTCAGTGCTGCTCCCAATGCCAGTCTCTGAGATGTTCTCAGCCCACTCAGGGATTTCCTCATCAGCTATTACTCCTTTCTATAGGTCAGATTCTTTTTAACAATTCAAAACTCTCTACATTTATAACCCCCCTAAAACTGCCCACAGCCTCCATCTTCCTCTCCCCTACAAAGGGAACCTTTAACCTGAACCCTCTGGTCCATTTATGAGTTCCATTTATGTACACATGGTATATGATTCCCATGCTTTCTTGCTCATAGTAACACATTTTCCATGGCTTCTCAACTGTTAATCTATCACATATTATTTCTATAAGACTGTGATCTTCCAGCAGGAAAATTTGGGTTTCTCTATCATCATTCTGCATTTTTCAAATCATGCAGTTTGATGTCATTTCATCATGGTTTTGTATTTGTACCCTTTTGCAACTATGAACTATGTCATAGCTGTAGACACTAGGAGGACAGCAGCCATTTTGCTCTGCTTTCTCATGACTCGATTTGGGGTCATTTGAGGGAAATGTTGCTATCATAGACTTGGCTTCAAGTTCCTTGGGACCAGGGAGACAGATCCAGGAGTATATGGCATATTATCTGTTGACTTGTTGACAGAGGCGAGGTTAAAAGGATACCAAGATGGGTGCCTTCTTGTTATTTGAGTCAGATGAAGAAGGATCACACAGCAGTCAAGATGAAACTGACTTTGTATAGTGGTGTACAAGTTTTATCTTAAGCCAGTACTGGCGATGTCAGGTAGTCTTGGTGCTAAAACTCCGCACGCCACTCTTTTATTCATTTGTAGTGTGCTGGGCAAATGTGAAGGATAGAGGCCAGGATTACTCAGAGGCAATCATGGAGTCAGCTCTCAAGATGCCTACGCTAGGCCAGGTTCCAAGTTGGATTTCTAGAGGGGCTGTACATAAACATTGTTCAAGAAACAATTGAGTTAG
>PVIU01026134.1:0-22542 GCA_004026605.1 Ondatra zibethicus | reverse complement strand
CTCCTCTCTGCTCGGCTCCGTGGGACAAAGGAGGCCCCCTAGCAGGGGACTCGCCCTTCCCCCAAGGCCTCAGCCCGGGTGGGCCGAGCTCAGGTGCAGCCGGGACAGGGTCCAGATGAATCCGCGGAAGCTGGTTGGGCGAGGTTCCCGGTCCCAAAGGCAGGCCTACTGAGGGTTGCCCGCTCCTCTCTGCTCGGCTTCTGCCCTGTTTGAGTTTCTCTTCTGACTTCTCTCAATGATGAACAGCAATATGAAAGTGTAAGCAAAACTGGATTGGTCACGGTGTTTTCACAGCAGTAGAAACCCTAAGACACTAGCCAAAACTGCTTTACCTTCGCACTTTCCCTGCATGCTCAAAGGAAAAAAGAAAAATCGAATGCTTCCTCCTCCATTATGCATTTTGAGTACATCACAGAGTATTTTATTGCCTCAAAGAAAATAACAGATATATTATTTGCATATACTAAACTTATTTGGGGATGAGCTACCATTGCATTCCTACTTCTCACACTTCTGCATGGGTAGTTCCTGAGTTTGAGGACACAGAATGCAAGCAAACTCTTTTAAAATTGGAGAATTTCTGCCTTATTCATAAAACGAATGAGAATTTTTCCATTATATCAACAATTTATATGATCCATTAGGCATAAGTATGTTCTCTTTCAATGCTTTTGAGAACGCTACACTAAATTTCCATGCTAGTATAATCAGATATTATTCATGTGATGATCATTAGTTTCTAGAAGTATCATTCAAGTGATTTGTGGAGTGAGTTGTACGTTTATTTCACACATTTGGTGGTGGACTCACTTAGGCTGGAATTAACTTTAGACACACTGTGAATATTAAACTCTATTAAAATTTAATACTAACTATATATTCATGTACATGTCCACAATTCAAGATGATTTATGATCAATTATAACAGGAAATTAGCCACAGTATTTTGCTTTTGAGAAGCTAGCAGAATCATTTTTCCCCAACTTAAAGCCTTAAAGCAATATTTAAATGCTAACAATAATATCAAAAAAACCTTTCGATTTGTTATAATGCAGTAAATTTGGAATTTTGAGAGAGTAATCTTTTTGTTTAATGAATGTAGTATTTAAATATCTTTATATTATGCTCTTGAAATTATTGTTTTATTTTAAGTGTGTGTGTGTGTGTGTGTGTGTGTGTGTGTGTTTACAAAGCACGAGTGCATCTGGAGCCACAGGTGGGTCTGAACCCTCTGGAACTGGAGCTGGATGCTCGTCAGCCATCAGATATGGTGGTAGGATGAGCATCAGTCTTTTATAAGAGCAGTAAACCCTCTTCATCCCAGCCATCTCTCTCTCCAGTCCTTCCCTAAAATTATTATTGTCAAAGAACCTGAGTAAGCTACTTCTTATTGACACCAAAAATGAAGTACATTTTGGACCTAATAATAATTTCAAAATACTCTAGTTTAACACTGTGGAAAAGAGATAGATAAGTTATCTGATTAAGATAGTGTTTGTATTCTATTATTTTTATTATTAATTTTTATTATTAATTACTTTAGTTATACAAATGGTGGAATTCTTTTTAGCATTTTCATATATTTGTATTGCATTATTTGTTCTTTTTTACCCTCTAATTTCTTTGGTCATCTTGCAGGATTATCTCCCCAATAATCCCTCTACTTCTATTTAAGTACCTCCCATTCTTCTCTTTTGCCCTTCTCCCAAAACCTTTTTCCCCTCTCATCATTCTCTTTCTACTTCCATATCTTACACACACACACACACACATACACACACACACACACACAGACACACACACGTATGTACATATATATATATATATATATATATATACATACATCTGTGTAAATTGAAATCTGGAATCTACTTATGAAGAAGAATGTGCAATAAATACGTATCTTTCTGACCCCGACTGTTTTCAGTGACATTACAAACCCCATTTTGCCACAAAGGTTTTAATTTCTTCTTTGTAGATGGATGATACATTCTCATGTGACTACTTTGGAATGCTAATGAGGAATTTAATTTGGAATAAGAACTTCCTTTGTTTTACTGACTGAATTAGTGGGAATCCTCTGGAATCTTCGCTAATAGTAACCTTGTTATGGGATGATGGCTGACATTAGAAAGGTCCTGATTTTTATCATGCCTGATTTGATTGGAAGGTGTGGGTTTGTGGCAGCCCGGATCATATGCCTCCAGCCTCTCTTTCCACCGTCTTTTCTACCTTTAGCCATAAAGTAGAAAGTAAAACTCAAGTTGAAACTAGGTTTCAGTGAGAAAAAAGATTAGGTTTCAGGCAGTGGATAAAGAAACACCGTCCCACCCAAAGAATGCTAGGTATTGAAGTTGAGTTCCCCATATTCCCTAAGAAAGTCACATAATACATCAAGAGTTATGGACCTGTGGGGGAAAATGCCACGGGAAAGCCAGGCAAACTCATGATCAAGAGCTCTCTGAGGGATCACACATCATTTCCAGTGACCTATCTTGAGGAGACCCTCTTCCTTTAGGTAGAAAGAATGCGTTGTTAAGACACAGCTCTTGTGAAGGACTGTTTCTGTTACTCTGTTACACACACACCTGTATTGTGGCGATCACTGCTCTCAAATAATATAACTCACTGAATGCTTTCCAACGGAAAACCAAGGATATTTGGAAACATAAAAAGGAGCCAAGTGAAGGATATAAACATAGAATGAGAAATGAGGGTCAGGCAAATACTTTATGATAACATTAATTATAGCAACAGCTCATAATTATTTCATATTATGATATATTCCTGCTAATGTCTGAGTGTATATCTTGTTGACTCTATATAATCATAAAAGTTCATGACACTAGTTCTGTTTGTATATAAAGAAGCTGAAACAGGGTTGGTGACTAACACACCAGCTCACATCAGTCATTACCAAGGATCATTACAACAACTGGGAAGAAAACACAACAACAATAGCTTAAAGCCACGAGAACACTTCCTATTTCTTATGCATATTTTCAGAAAAGTACTATGATCAGCATATTGTAGATAGAAAGAATACTGTAGAGAAAGTCAAGTGAAATTATAAGTTCAAATTGGAAAATGGATGTGAAATCACTGAGAGCAAAAGAGGTTCCCTTCCACCGTAGTTCAGAATGACCTATGATGTATTCGCAGTGACAAGGACAGTTTTAATTTATATCCTGTATGTGAAATGAAGTAACTATAGTTCATGCTGTCAATATTTGTAAAACCCAAGACTCCAGTTTAATTATGAATGGGAACACAGGAACTTTAAAAGACATTGGTATGATTAAAATCTATAATTATAGGAGGTAGGGAAGAGAGGAGTTTCCCCATCCCTTAGGAATCTTCAATAACCTGTGTCATATCTCATGAAGGCAAACTTTCCACTGAAAACCATGATTATTCTTTTCCTCTTTCATACCACAAGAAAAAAATTAAGATGACCTAGATTTGTGTTGCACAATAATAGGTCATATGTAACCCTCAAAAGGGCATTAATACAAATCAGTTGCTCACCTATTTCTTATTAAGTGCTGGGTTGTATGGTGTGATGCGTTAACTCAAAGTGGTTGTATTGCACATTTTATACCACAAAGTGTATGTTATAAAGGGTTGGTCTTCATCTGCAGAGGGTGTGTCTTGAGAACTTTGATCATCCCAAGGATGAGGCATGCCTACAGATGACACAAGCCAGCAGGTGACATTCTACAAAAGGAAAACTGAAGAGACTTCTCTTTTCCATTCTCAGTTAACTTCAACAGTTGTAAGTCATGTATAAAAAGCATCCGGCAGCAAATCTCCCAAGATTGTTAAGAGCTTTATGATGTCGGTGGCATGGCAGAATTCCAAGTTCATAGCTCTAAAACAGTTGTGCAGAAAGAGCAACCCATGAGAGACCCAGATGCTTCTGGTCTCTGCACCTTCCAGGTCATTAGGACTGAGTGCACTCCACATTCTCTTTCACCTCAGGTCTTCGTAGTGACAGAGCTACTTAATTCCTTGAGTTTTGTAATGACAAAAGGAGTAATTTCACTATGAGCACTGAAAAGCTTTATTTAGTTCAATCATCCTAAAAGCTTAGGAGAGTTCATTCAACCCTACCTCACAGCAAAATCTCAAGCATGTGAAGATGACACCTGAGAGCTACCAGGTTTTACATGGACTGCTAGGATAATAACATTGACAACACCAGAAAATGGGTTTCAAGGTGGATTCTTGGACTCACGCTCCAAACTGTTGAATCAGAATATCTGGCATATTTAGCATACTGTGGTGTAGGAGGGTCCTTCTGTATTTGGGTTGCTTTTATTGGTTAATAAAAAAACTGCTTTGGCCTTTTGATAGGGCAGCCCTTAGGTGGGCGGAGTAGATAGAACGGAATGCTGGGAGAGAGAAGGCAGTGTGGCAGACACCATGCTTCTCCAGCACAAGATGGACACTGGTTAGACTCATGCCGGTAAGCCACAACTCAAGCGGCGATACACATTAATGGAGATGAGCTAAAATAATATGTGAGAGTTAGCCAATAAAGGGCTGGAGATAATGGGCCAGGCAGTATTTCAATAAATACAGTTTCCATGTAATTATTTCGGATATAAGCTAACCAGACACCGGGCGGTGGGATCCGGGTGGCCGCTGGGACCAAAAGCAGGCCCACACATCCATTGCAACATACTGTACATTTTTCCTGCCTTTTAATGAGGCATGAACATGTCAATCACGAGAAGGGCCACAACTGTCCATTATACCTGCATGGTATTGTCATTGCAACCAGGATTATATCCACTTCTAATCTTGCTTTGAGGATGGCACCTGCTCATTTACCTGTCCACTCATGGTTTAGTTGTTTCATTTGGATGATGCATACTGCAGCCACTGAGAAAATATTTTGATGGAAAGAAAGACATACAGAGCTCTCTTAATGCACAAATTATTTCTAGTTCACCCAAACAGGATGATAGACTGAAAATGGAACTTCCATATCTGTACACGACAGACAATCCATTAGCCAGCTGACAAGAGGCTGCATATGGTCTGAGGAGCACAAAACCAGGAGGTTTTTCACAGAGTGCCACCATCTTCATTCTTATTTACATAGTTTGCTTTCTTTTGGAATAAAGGCCACGATCAATAAAACTTGAAGAGAAAAAGGAATATTTGGCTTATAGCTCCACATCACCATCTAACAGTGAGGGAAGCCAGAAGAAAAGCTCAGGGCAGGAAGCTGGAGACAGCAATGTAACCAGAAACCACAGGTTTCTTATTTCTTAGTCTTATTTGCTTTCTCTACCTGCTTTCTTATATGACCAAGAACCACTGCCCCCCACAAGAGACTGGACTCTCCAATATTAATCATTAATGAAAAAAGTGCCCATAGATACTCACCCATGGACAAACCTTCTAGAAGCATTTTCTCAATTTGAGGTTCCCTGTGCTCAGATGACTCCAGCTTATATCAAAGAGACACAAAGCTAACCGGCACACTGTCCATTCTAAAGGAGTGACAGTTCTTAAAATTGACTGTGGAAAGGTTTCCCAGCCTGTCAGATGCATTTCTTGGAAATCACTGGGGGGCGATGGACTTGAGGAACAAACTCCTGAGTGTAACATCTTGGGAGGGTGGGACTGAAATTCTTAATATCCTTCCATCTTTGATGGTTTGCACAAATCGACAGAGAGAGGCCTAGAGGGAGTGGCACTGTCAAGAAGTGTGACCGTTTTGGAGGAAGTGTGTCACTGGAGGACTTCCAAGTTCAGGTGCTCAGACCAGGCTCCGTGTCATCCTCTTTTCCTGTAGTGTGGATCAAGGTGTAGAACTCTGAGCTCCTTCTCCAGAACCATGTCTGCTTATGTCCTGCCCTGCTTCCCACAATGGCATTAATGCACTAAACCTCTGAACTGTAGGCCAGATCCAATTAAATTTTTTCTTTAAGAGTTGCCGTAGTCATAGTGTCTGTTCTCAGCAATAAAACCCTAGCGAAGACACCACCAAAACTAGAACTTTGTGTCATGCATTTGCCTTTTCCTGGGACGGACTTCCCGAGCATGTTTGAACATGACTATCTCTTCACAGACAATATAATTTCAAATTCTCTGAAATCCTTTCTTGAAATATCAAAATGTTGTTCCATACACTACTGATGAGTGGGTCAAATTGACAGAGAATAAGGGCATCGCAAATTTAACTTATGAAATGTTTATAGGTAGTTGTTTAGGGCATTGTATTTAATAGTTACATGATGTCTGCAAAGAGCACTAACTCAGTCAAAGTCATTGCTATTTAAAAGTCAGTAAGGAAGCCTAGGGACAATCTGCAATGCTAATTCCTTGAGTGAAAACTATAGCTACTGTCTGAGCAGATAGCTGTTCTCAGAGATGATTTCTGGGGCTGAGATATTTCCTTGTCAGGAAGGAGCCTTCTCTCTGTTATCCACATACCTAAGCAAGGGATGCCTTGGGCATATTTCCCTCTTCACCCCAGTTAATGATCATTTACCCCAGCTTTCCTACATTCCACCATTTACCGCTATCTGAACTTTGATCTTGGTATCTAGATGTCTATTCTTAGCAAATGTGTTTGTGTGTTTGTTTATGGCTATCTCTTAGTGCTTGGCATACTACTTGAGTATAGTAGCTCTCCAGTACTGTGACTGAACACAAGCATGAGTTAATCTCCTTGCTACTTTTATAATGCTTTGTTATTGATCACCATAATATTTTAAATATAATTCCTCATTTAAGTATCTTAAGTTATTTGTTTTGAGTAACAATAAATCTAAAACTAATTTTTCTTCCAAGATAGATAAAGAATGCCTTCTCATTAAAAGTTAGCACTGTTATTCATTTTTCTTCTCATTTAAAGGGCTGAACCCTGCAATGAAACCATACCCTTCTGTTTTTATGACATTCTTTTATTTAATGTGCAGAATTATAGAGTAGAAGATAAAAGCATAGGAAGCCACGTGGAATCTAGGGAAAAGCAATTGTTTGCTTTCCTGTGGGTTAAATCTCAATTTAAGATAACAAACAGGGAAGTAGGTAAAGACCAGTCAAAAGAACTCTGCAGGAGAAGCCACGGAGAAGGGATAAGATCGACACTTATTATGACCTTTCCATCAGCAAGGTTATGCAAAACCAAGAACCAAAGAGTGGAATGGTCAGAAGCCAGTGTAATAGCCAAGGACTCAGGCATGCTCAGTGTGGAAAGCGGAGCCTGACTTACAAAGTCATGGTAGCCATAAAAGCCACAGATCAACAAGGGCAAAGCACATGGGATATCCTGGAAAAGTTATCAAAGCCTCTCCCAGTCATGAAAATCAAGAAAGGAGACTCCATTTCCATATGTATTCAGGATAACAAAACCCATATTTTCAGGAAGAAAATACAGTCGTTATTTCAGGTTTATATCAATGCAGAAGCAGGAGATTAACCTTGGTATCTTCCTCTCACAGGCTGTGTGTGGCATGGAGCTTCTCCATGGCAATCTTGTTTTGTTTGACTTTCCTTTAAGAATATTGCTGGTTTCTTTTCCACAAAAGGACTAAGGTGGGGAGGGGTCATTAGATGAAGAGAGATGCCTTTGGGAGTTTTGATTTGCAGGTACAAATTATGCTCCATCAAAGACCCTATAACAAAATTTGATGGAGAGGAAAAGCTAGCGTGGTCAGTGAAGGGCAAGGGATCTTGTACCTGGATTATTCCTCTCTGTTTCCAAACCCATCCATTCAATGGGCAAGGTGATGCATCATATTCGTCCTTATTGACTAAAGTTATTCTTAAGGAGTCCTTCCATGGTATTTTGGTTGGAGAAACTCTTGGATCTGGTTAGGGGATTAGTTTGAAATAAGCCTTAAATATCTCCTCACTGCACATGCATCAACTGGTTTCCAAAGTGTAACCACAGATGTTCAGAGACCAGAGTTCACTGCCACACCGTGAACCCTTCATTCATGAAACATATTTCCTTGTAGAAACTGCTACATTCTTCTCTCTGGCTGAGCCTTTCAAGTAAATCAGAACGTGCCTTTAAATTGGCAGGTGCAGCAAGCTTGACTAACAATATTTATTCTCTGTTTCATCTGATTTGGAGCTCCTCAGTTGTATGCTGAAGAATAATTTGAATGTAGTTTTGCATCCTTTCAGCCTAGGGAAGTAGCAATCACTCCCCATTGATGTGTTAAATGAACTAAAGAATCTCGAATGAATCCAAACTTGTGAGGGTTCTGCAGATGTATCCACAGATACATCAGAGAAGAGCCTCTCATCTGAGGGACAATTCATGACAAACACAGAGAAACATCTGCCAATCAGAGTTTATTTCTCTTCGAGTTTCTTTAATTTTAGTTTAAATATTAACCCATTGCAAATCAAAATTCATGATATATTATTTCATAGGTAGATAGTCAGTAAGCCCAATGTGGAATAATATTTAAGAAAAAATAATTTAGATCATTGTTAGTAAAGGGAAAATTTAAAGGAGATCTTGCAGGTAATTTGTATTTTCTCCAAAGTCAGAAGGTAAGAGAGGAAATAAATGTTTTATAATTATATTTTATTAGGATTGATTATTTAGTGTGAACTTTGGTGGTTCTTTATTGATCTCTCTCAACACCATTCTGAAATCTATGCTCTCTGAATTTTCATCTCATAATGAAATCTATTACATGGAGAGATAAGATCTAACCAGAGTTCTGTATTATTAGTGCAAATTATTTCAGTCTGGTGTTGATTTTACAGGGTTGCCTTTACTTGAGTATTAAGTTTCAGTGTTAATAATGAAAATGATTGTTTAAATCTATGGAGGAAAGCTAGATTATGTAACAAATATTGTAATAATCAACCACTTGGTGAAAGTAATGATATTTAACAGATTTGCAGCCTTTAGGAATTTAAATTCCTGAGGAATCAATGACTCGAATAAGCCAAGCTGAATCATCAAACCCTGGAAGAAAATCTATGTCATAAAAAAAGTTGAAACATGAAAGAGTTCTTTAATCATGAAACAAACCAACAATCACTTTAAAAGCATTTCAAATATTTCATGACCTAAAATATCACAATTACCTAAAAAATGAAATGTCAACACAGTCATAAAATCTCAGAGAATTAAGTGAAGGAGATCATTGTGATGTGTGTAGTTTTGTAAGCTTTTACTTTTCATCAAACTCAGTTGTGACAACTAAGAAAGATAAATAAACCAGTGGAGAGCCCTGTGTGTGCGCACGCGTGTGCGTGCGTGTGTGTGTGTGTGTGTGTGTGTGTGTGTGTGTGTGTGTGTGAAATGAAGAACCAGTGGGAAAACGAGCAAAGGAACAAAGGAATCTTAGAGTCTGAAGAAAGAAATGAATTTTATCAACTGACCGTGGTTTATAATGAACATGAAAATGACAGTCAGGTGACATTGACAAAGATACACATGTTTATCTTTTGGCAAAGTAAAGGAAGGAGCATTGTTATATGCATTGCTACTAAGAGATACAGTGTGCACACAGACACTCAATAAGACTCAATAAGACACACTCAACAAAACACACGGATACAAAGGAAATATTCATTTCCCTTCATTTCAAAGTTGATTCACCACAGGTAGTTAAACAGTTCATTTTCACCAGGTCTTTGGGGCCACAGGTTTAATCTACTAAACTGCATTCTTACCCTCAGGAGAGAAGCTTTTCTCCCCAGGGGAGCATATGGCTTCCTTATTTACGCATTTTCTCCCAGAAGGGAGAAATGAGGGCATGTTCCAAGGTTAAGAACACCTTTTAAGTCCCTGGTTAGGACAGTCTGCTGGGTGAATGGGAAAGCTCTAGACAGGTCTGCACAGGAGTGCCTGATGGGACTTCTCTCTTGAGACTGAGCTAGCTGAAGCCTGAGAACACTGACCTGGTCTTGGTGTGGACAGTAACCTACAGCTGCCCACCTGTCCCAGGACAAACACCTTCAATTAACTATAAATTCTAAAGAGCAAAGAAAAGCAAAACCACCAAAGACCAGAAATCTTATGAAAGATCACACAGACGTAGTCCATAGACAAGTGTCAAAGACATTGGCACAAGGAGGAAATCAGAACATCAGAGATTATGGAGATTCGAGTATGGGCTCTCTGTAAGTGATTATTTCCCAAGTGAAATAAAAATTTTAATGTACTGGTGACGATATGCTACAGCGCATGTGAATTTTTGTGTGTTTGTGTTTACACAATAAACTATGCATAGCTTAAGTTTTCAAAACTAGAGATTTATATAGTTATGATTCAATGAAACGGGAAATGAATTTAAAATGTCACTGGATAACTTGACTGTAATAAACCAGAAGAAACCCCATTTTTAATAAATCTAAGGGGAGAGAGTAAGAAAGGCAACTTGATTCAAAGACAATGTCCTGATTTATTTGCATACTTGTATATTCATATATATTATATACAAATATGTTAAAATAATGATCTATTCATTTGAGAGGACATGCTTGGCATTGGAGGGAGTGTACTTATGAGGAGCTGGGGGGAGAAAAATGAAGAAAAGAGGTGATGTAATTATATGTTAATTAAATACTTTTTATTTTTGAAATTATTACACTTCTCCCTTACTCCTCCTCCCTCTAAATCTCCAAAAAATCTTCCAAATAGCACTCTCTGCGCTCCTTCAAATCCTTGACCTCTTATTTTTCACAAATTGTTATTACAGGTAAATATTTTGTAAAAAGAACAGCAACAGAAATGACAAATCATCAGGAAAACATTATAACATCATAAATTAAAGTGAAGTAGGAAGTGGGAAAGGTGAAAGGAAGCACGAATCATCAGACTTTCAGAATAATGTGGCTGTATGTGCAGATGATCTGCCACACTTGTTACACAGAGAGTATTTACTCACGCTGTATTATAATATAAGATTAATGCAAATGGTTATTTCTTATCATTGCAATGAATTGTAAAACCATTAGTGAAACTAAGATTCAAGAAAAGAGAAAAGCATGCCTGGGATTCAGCACAATTAGTCATAGTTATAGAAAATATTAAACATCAGTAAGGCACAGCATATAAATTTTTTATCACAACCATATGTAATAGCGACTCAATGCAACAAGCAAGTATGTTAATAAAGTAACACCAATAGTTACACTGATAAATCAGATTCATAGGAAAGCAATAATATAGGAAGTATCAGTCTTTTATATTTATTTATTTTGTTTTTCTTCAAAACATATTTTTAAAAATAATCTCATTTTGCATAACCAATCCCTGTTCTCACTCCCTTCCCTTCTCCCACTCCCCCTACCTTCCCCTCACTCACCCCCAATCCATTCCTCAGACAGGATGCTTTCCATGGGGAGTCAACACAGTCTTGCACATTAATTAGAGACAGGATCAAGGCCCTCCCCACTATATCTAGACCGAGCAAAGTATCCCTCCAAAGAGAATGGGCTTCAAAATTGCAAGCTCAAGCACTAGGAACAAATCTCTGTTCCACTGCTAGTGGCCCCACAGACTGTCTGGGCCACACAACTGTCACCCATATTCAGAGAGTCTCATTTGGTCCTATGCAGGTTTCCCTGCTGCAGATGCTAAGATCCACAACTAAGCAGTGGGCCAAGCTCCCAGAATTCAGTCGAGAAGAGGGAGGAGTGATATGAGCAAAGGGTCAAGACCACAGAGACAGTTGACCTGAGGTAGTGGGAGTTCACTCACTCCGGAAGTATCACTCTTAAAGGTTATAAAGACAGAAGAAGTCATGAATCAGAAGCCAATGATGGAAAGACCTGAAAGCCGCAGCTTCCCTTCTCACATCTGTCTTCAGGCGAGTCACTGGTAGAGTTTGAAAGAGCGTTCCGTCCCTGCAATGTAGTGCAGTTCAGAGTGCGTACATGGGACAGTTATGCAGTCCCAACTTTTTCTTTTCTTTTTGAGATTTGCCCTTCCCTTTCCTCACTCCAAACCTTCCCGAATACCCCTCCCTGCTCGCCTTACAATCCGTGACCTCTATTTCCATCAGCTGTTATTGCATTCATACACGTATTTATATATACATATGTTACTAACTATAATCTTTTGAGTCCATATAATGTTGCTTATAGGTATCTTTATATTCAGCTAATAAACTGCTGTGGGCTAAGGTAATACTTTTTAAGACTCATGCTTTATCCATCATTCAAATGCAGGTTTGTTTACCATAGATAATCCTGGAAAACCTAGATGTATCCGGCTTAAAGCTTATAGTTTTCATGATGTAAAATCTAAGCAGAAGCTATTAATGTGTTGTCAGTGATGACAATGGAAGGTTTCCCCGGTGATCACGTACTCTTTTGTTGTTTGTTTGTTTTTATTTCTGGCTGGGTGCTTCTATTAGTAACAGAAGAATGAAATACAGAACTGAGGTTTTAATTCATCCATTCTTAGGGGAATGATATCAATATCTTGATGGTCTCAAAAACACCTGCTGAAATGGCTTCTCGGTCTTTAACATAGGGCATCTGATTTTTCATGTCTCTTGATTTAAAGAAAGTCTAGAAACATCCTCACTTTCTGTCATTTATTAATCGGTTGACCTGCAGAGATGCTAAGGGACTGGATTTTCTACCTTTGCGTTGGCTCAGATTTAAGTCACAGGCTTAGGATTTATTGGCTAGACTATTGCAAAAGCAATAGTGTATCACATATATGTTATGTGTAAGCTCCTAAGTTAGTTCATCTGTTACTAGTTACTAATAGGATGCACAGCAAATACTAATTTCTGTCTGATTAACTTGTCTGTGTTACGACTTCATCCCTTGGTGATAGATTATTCATTAATAGAGCACAAACTAATAAAAGGAATTTGATATTTGATATTTCCATACACATAAACCTTTCATCAAAAGCATTATACAGATTTTGTAAATCAAAGGGTTTTTGACCCTGTGAATGAAAGGATCCCAGAGAAATCTAAGAATGTAGATGCTAATAGGCTGATGTCCATGAGTCCAGCAGCTTAGCCATGTCTGCATTTGACAGTCATTAATGAAGGCTGCTGGCTCTGTACATGATATGAGTTGGCAGATATTTAATACCTTCCTAGATTTTCATATTAATAATAAAATTTCCACTGAATTCTTAGTATCAAACACATGTAATTTTAGAATATATATACTAATAGTCCACCCTTTTAATTCCACAGGTATATCAGCGTATTTTTAAAAAATTATTTTATGTGTGTGAGTGTTCGTCTGTCTATATGTATTTATAGCAAAATACATATAGAAGATATATATAACAGGCTTTCACGCTTCATAGCCCACCTTACTCTAGATGCCCTTCCCTACAGAGGTGAAATATATGCTTCCTTAATGGCAAGACTGCCTCCTCTTTTGCTGTTATTACTTCCCTGGCCATTCACAGGCCTTCTATGCCATGGTGGCCTCCCTCTTTGGAACTATAAACTAAACCAAGCTTTTTTTTTTTTAATCTTTTAAGTTGCAGTTGATGATGATATTCTATTGCAGTAACATGACTCATACAAGCCAGACAGGAAGAAGGAAGGGAAGAGAATAATAAATGCCTCAACCGCCAAAGCAGGGAGCTCAGTACTTCCAAGACTGTCACCTGGAGAGCAGGCTCAGGAGTCAGCACACACACCACAGACTGTCTGCAAAGGGGACAGAGAGTGCGGTTTATCAGCTCCTACACAGTGCGCTCCTCCCGCAGAACAGGGACTGCACCTCTACCACCTCATAGGCGTACATGCTCCCTTGATTTTGAGAAACGTTAAAATTGTGAAACTAAATGCGTGTACATTTTCCTCTGGCAATTTTAGAAATATATTTAACCTTCAAACTAATGATGTAGCGAAGTTAAGATTCCTTCGGTGTTGTGGGTCAGGACATGTGGGCGTAATCTATCTACCACACACGTACATTTTCATGGGAGAGCTTTGATGTACTCTTCCCCACATTCATTCTTCTCACGTGCAAAACATTTCACATTGTTCAATTTGTTAACTTAATACAAATTTCAACTTTAAAACCAAGAGTATTAGAGAAATTTACTTATCCGTTTTTGTCTTTTATTTTCATTGTCTTATATTCAAAGGCTTGCATATTAAGTGAAATGCTATCTTAAAAGGATGTTATGAATAATTAAAATTTGAAATAATTGGCAAATCTAAAAAGTAGAGATTAAAATCTTAGGATGCTGCCTCAGTTTTCACAATCTGCCCAATCCTGTTGCTTAAAGGGGACTCAGTCAAGAGGCTTTTTATTTTATTTTACTTTCAATTATAATTTCCCATTTAGTGGTTTATTGGATGAGAAGTAATGAATTCTGAGTTACTGTGATGCTGCTATTTTTTTCTGTAAACTGTGTCTTGTTATTTCACATTGAGTACAAAACAAGACATCTTAGTCTTATTTCGTGCTCAATAGTAAAAGAGCTTATAAATAAGTATCCATCTACCATTTGTTCCGCAGCTTTCCGTGGGAAGTTTCCTGAAGAGTCGGAACTCAGATATGGAATTACTGAACCTGCAACAGGATAAGAAGCGGTCAGACCTAACTATGACCTGGGTGTTGCACTGTGGTCAGCAACAGCAAGGCAGTGAATGAGGACAGTGCCCTGTACTGCGGGGATGCGGCCGGGATGTAGAGTGGGATTCTATTTCTGTTTTTGAACTCATTCTTTACAAGTTCTTTGTGTATGTAGTAGGACTTCCAGTTTTGTGCTTTCATGGGAAGCCCTGGTTTTAATAAGGTGTGCAGGGAATAAGAACTTCAAGGAAACACTGTTCACAACTGTATAAAATGCCTTATAATATCACAGTTAATTTTAATATGCCAATGCAATGAGAGTATAAGTAATTCAAAATGATATAAAATGTTTTAAGTTTTAAAAACCAACTGAACAATTGCAGCTACTCATTTAAATCTCTCATTTTGAGGCATCTCACTGAGACTGGAAAAGATCAAGCATTCTTGCAACTTCTATATCTGTAACATCAAAATGATGATGTTTGTTCCTCCAACACTGAAAAGTCAACTTTTTGTTGTTGTAGTCTTCATATCTGCTATAAATTTTACTTCTCTAGAATGTTCATGATGATAATGGTTTCATAGTTGAGAAATAGTTCCTGAAACCCATGTTTTTGATAAATCTGTTTATCTTTTAAAATGTAATTAATTGTCAATGATGATGGACTATTCATTATACGATTCTAATGTGTTATCCATGTAGTTCAGTAACCTGCGTTTCTTAGTCTCTAAGAAAGAAAGTCAAAAATACATTTTTCTGAATCATCCAGTCTTCTAATTTCCCCCATAAATCTGTACTCATGATGTTTCATTCTTAATTTCTGTGTAGTGATAATAAGTAAATTTAAAAACTAGGACTCCATAATAAATACAAGATACTTTAAAAGGATGAATGAGAATTAAATAAATAGCTACAGCATTGTGTACAGCCGGAGGAAACCAAGATGTGTTGAAAAAGCCACAGAGCTCGAAAATAGAATCTGTAACTACTGCCACAGCGAAGTCTAGGGGAATTATAGAATAATTATATTCTATAATTATAGTATAGTAATTATATAATAACATAAAAGTTCCTATATGTGAGGGTGCCCATGATAAGGTGTGGCACTAAACCAATTCAAGTTACTATGAAGGGGGAGAGGGAAAGAATGGTATAGCATTTTTCTCTCTTCTGGTCCCAATCTGCTTTGGCTTTTAAATCAAGACATCACAGAGCAAGAATGTTGTTTTGGGACAACCTATAAAAGGCTTTCTTTGGTGGAGAGTATAATAAAAGAACACATCTAGAGAGAGTAAAGGTGAAAATCAACCATAGGCCAAGTGCTGATTTATAGAAAAACAACATAACATAATTGAAGAGATATTCAAGTAAAATCAAAACCATTTACAAAATTATAGTGCCTTTCAGAAGGCAAAGGTAGCATTGAAAATTATGTATTATATAACAGTAACAATTTTCTATTAACTTTTATTCATGTACCTTGTCAACACAGTGATAATGGATCATAACAAAGAAGAGTCAAAGATAAATAAAAGATAATACATTTTCCTGTGCAACTATGGATGAAAATTAAATGTACAAGACATCATTACCACAGAGTATGTTTTCTTGCATTCTAACTCATTTTCAGCACAATTTTAGAGGGTAATTATTTTAAATGTCCTCATAATTTCATTCAACAACATTAAACTTAATTATTACTAAAAATGCCATTTTTGCCTTTATTTCTGAATATTGCTTTCAAAAATGTAAAGAAAACAAATCATTTCAACACAAAGTTCTTTTCATGAATATTACTAGAGTATAATTAGATCTTGCATATCCTTACATTTCATGGTAGGTTTAATTTTTTAAGATTTATTTGTTTTAACTTTGTGTGTGCGAGTATGTCTGTGTGGAGGTATATGTGTGTGGTGTGTGAGTGCAGATATCAGCAGAGCAGAAGAGGATGCCAGATCCCCTGGATCTGGATTTACAGGCAACTGTGGGCTGCCTGGCATGGGTTCTGGAAACCAACCTTAATCCTTTGCAATAACATCAAGTGTACTTAACCTCTGATCATTTTTTTCAGCCCTGGTGTTCTAATTTTAATACCAAAAAGGAAAAATAACTTTTTTCTCCTTTTTATTAAGACATGGATATTTTATACTGCTGGTGCTCAGATCTGCAGGGCCCTCTGAAATAAGTAACTTCAATAATGTGTCTTGGAATCATGTCATGGACAAACAGAGTAGTTGAGCCTTTACTTTGCCCTGTGCCTTCTGCTGGACCTGAGCAAGTCAGCTTTCTCTCAGGGACTTCCATTTGTGCAACAGAGCAGTATCCCAGTGTTGACTGGGAGAACTCCTAGGTACCTACACAGAGTTGGAGCAGCCATGTTAAAAACAGTTCTCTGCTGATGCTGTGTAGTTTCCACCACACTCTGTGGTGGGGTGACACAAGCTTTATTGTAGTAAATTTGCGATGAATTTTTGCTTATTTAACTCACATCCACTCAATTGATTTTCCTTTTGTTGTTATTATGTCTTGAACGTCATTTGAAGATTGCCAGCTGTCCTAATTACCCTCGGCTGTCAACTTGACTCCAACCCAGAACTGACTGAGCAGAGCAAGCCCCACACTGCAGAAATGCCTTGATGACATTGACCGTGATGTGTTTGAAGGGTGTGTTCTTAACTGCTCATTGAGGCAAGAGGGCCAAGCCTACTGCATGAAGTGCCTTCATAGTCAGGTGGGCTGGAGTTGTATGAAAGGCAGCTGTGTGAAAAACAAGCCTCTAAGCAGCTCCTTCCATAGTTTCTGCTTCAATTGTCTACCTTGAGTTCCCTTCTTAGCTTCGCTTTATGATGAACTGTAACCTGTAAGATGAAATAAACCTTTTCTTCACTTAGTTGTTTTTGGTCATGGTGTTTATAGTATCAATACACCGAGCAGATTAGGGCATGGCCAGATCCTACAGTTGTAAAGGTATTGTTCTTTAGATTACAATAAGAAAATGAATGAAATTTGTTTTTTATATTTTGGTATTTTTTGACCTACAACATAGAAAATATTCAGAAAGTAAAGTAAACTTCTGGTAAATTAATAGAATGGTTATTTTTTGATAGCTATTCAATATTTCAGTGCCTGTGCTTGTTTTGTTCACCTGTGGCCAGCCATGCTAACACTGCTGAGGAGATCACAGTGTGATTATGTAGGCAGTGTTCTAGGTTCAGTGAGGTATGTCTATATTAGTTTAACTCAATCTTCCACCAGCCTGTGAGGTAAGCTTTTAATTAGGAAAAAGATAATGCCATGTTCTTCACCCTTTCCATGTAAAACCTACCATATGAATGTCTCCCGTGTACAGGGACTGCAGTAGCTGAGGAGTGAGTGTGTGTGTGTGCAGTTTCTAGAACATAAGTTAGGAACATCTGGATGGATGAAGAACCATGCATCACTCTGTAATCAGCAAACTGATGAGTAGAAACACAGAGTTAGAGAGGAGCTTACAGAGTCTCATGGGGGGGTGGTTTTTTTCTATGCACAGAAATAGAGAATTAGGATGTGGGATATGTAATAATGTTTCCTTCATTATTTACTGAGTCTTCCATGACTACTTGCTGGGGAAATTTCCATCTAAGGACTATATTTTCTAGCTCCCTTTGCTCCTGGGTGATTTATGTCTACCTAGGACAGCCCATACATATTTTCCAAGCACTCCCCCTTCCCTCCCTTTCCCTGTGCGCTGGCTGTAGAGCAGCCCTGGAGGGTGGCAGTGCTTCCATCAGCACAGAAAGCTGCATGAGTATTATCACTCCCTGAGTATCACTG
Organism: Ondatra zibethicus; assembly: GCA_004026605.1. Taxonomy (NCBI): domain Eukaryota; kingdom Metazoa; phylum Chordata; class Mammalia; order Rodentia; family Cricetidae; genus Ondatra; species Ondatra zibethicus. Next base: position 4,220 of record PVIU01026134.1, on the reverse strand, counting down.
GTTCTGGGCACATGCTAAATGATAAAACCTCAACTTTTAAGGGGTTGAAATTTCAAATCCCTTTAAAAAGCAGCTACTGCAATGTCCTTTAATGCAGCAAAAAGTAGCAGCTGTGATGGGCAAAAGACAAATGACTAAAATGCTGTTTCATTTCCCTCTTCTTAGAGGAAAATAGTCATGGCCAACTTAACTGGAAATAAAATTAAGATTTAAAGTACTCTAAATCACACTAAGCGCTTACAATGTACCAGACTATTATCTACCTCTAGCTAAACCATAACAAGTCAGTCATCCATAGAGCAGGAAAGCAGAAGAAGTCGTGAGAAAAATTCTAACAGTGGTATTTAAGTATAGTTCATACTTGCCTCAACTTTCAGGAAAGTCATGAATAATAAAGAGAAAGGATATTATATTTAAAGAAATGTATTTATATTGCCTATAAAATTACTTAAAATTCCTTGTAGTTTCACATTCACTGGGAATGCAAAATTCAGAGACTAATGACTGTTCTTATCAAAGTACACAACACAGAAAGTCTTTAACCAAATGCTTTAGTGGAATAGAAGGAAATTCTAGTCCACGGTTGCATTTCATCTTGCATTTTTGCTATTCTTCTCAGTGGGTACCCCACAAAGATAATTTGGCAGTTGTAGGATTGTTCTTCACTACTGCACAGGGCAGTAAAGCTGATACACTCCTACCTCTTCTCTTTTTAATGCCAGCTTTGCTACCTGGACATTTGCACTACTTTCAGCCAGAGATCCATATTCCATTTTCTTTGGTCAACTAGCATCTGTAGACAACAGCATACTTCCTCTCTGCCAGCTAACATATTCTCAACGTCGAGGGCTGATTCAGTCCTTTTGTCCCCTGTGACCATTACAACCTTATTTATTCTTTTTTAAAATTTATTAGATTTTTTAAAAAATACCAATCCAAGTTCCCACTCCCTCCCCTCCTCCCATTCCCTCCACAACTCTCCCATCCCACCCCCATCCAGTCCTCAGAGAGGGTAAGGCACATTGCTTTGTGGAAGGTCTAAGGCCCTCCTTCCTATATCTAGGCTGAGCAAGGTAAACATCCAAAGAGAATAGGATCCCAAAAGCCAGTACTTTCACTGAGGCTTTTCTCAATAGCAGAACCATGCCTTGTTCAGACTTACTGAATCTCTGGTTTTAGGTTACCCTTCTGAAGACTATATCTATTCTGCTTATCCAGAAAGATATTGATGTCATCAACTATGAGCCTATTTTATTTATGCATAACTATGGCCTTTGGAGATTTTTTTCTGGCTCATAGATTCTCATCATCGCTACCTCAGAGGGTCTTTAGTCATTAGAAATCTTACTTCTGTCCCCTTCCCAGTTCCTCTGCAATCACTGATAATTCCAAACTCCCCAAACCCCCTATTAAGGAATCTTTAAACTTCAGGATCTCTGTTCCTTAAATATGAATATTAAGCCATAGGCTAAAAGAGCAAACCTCAGATGCCACTAGAAGAATAAAACTTGTATAACATAATAGCTTTCTGTGCATGACCATGCCATGTGATGTATACACTCAGTCCTCAGCCATCTGTTACCATATTTTACCATCAATTGGATCAGATATAAAATGCTAGTTATATATAGCAATGGCACAGATCAAGGGGTCTGGTACATACACTAGCACAGTGGTGTTCAAAATGTTTTGTATATGTGTATATGTGCATTTCTTTCTTTGAAAAGCTATAACAAAAGAGCAATAGAATACACAGGCAACGTAATAGTAAAAAAAGAAACAAACTAAAAACAATTTCATTTGTCCTGAAAAATGGCTCAATAAGTAAAGACACTTATCACCAAGCCTATGTCAGAGTTGGCTGAGATCAACCCCCAAGTACCACATGTTGGCAGGAGAGAACTGACTGTTGTAAGTTGTCCTTTATCTCCACATGTGTGCCTTAGAATGCATATGCCCACACGCACTACAATGTATACATTTAAAAATGCAATTGTTTTAAAATCCAGTCTTAAGTTCAGAGAATATGTGTGTGGACGGGGAGAAAAGGCAAGGAAGATTAATGGGCAGTATTTCAGGAAACAGACTAAAATTAGGCACAACGGTAAATGAACCATCAGATCACACAATCTCTTTGTGATATTACCTTATTTGTTTTTCCTTTTTGTAAATTTCATACATACATCAGAATCATGCCCATACTTCATCCCTCCTCTCCAATTCCATGTAGGACCCTCCATTACAACAACCTCCAAAGTAATCTTCTCTTTGCTTACTTATTTTTAAACCTATAAGTCCAATCCGTGCTGTTCATATGAGTACGGGCCTAGAATAATCACTGGGGCATGGGAAGCTAACATCAGCCACACTCCTAAAGAAAATTGTTCACACTCCTCCATTAGAAAGCAGCTATGAAAAGCTCCTCAGCTAGGGGTGAGGCCTTTGGACTGTCTCCCCCACTATACGCTGGAAGTTTTAACGGGCTTCACTTAATGCTTGTTTATGTATGTAACCACGGTTTCTGTGAGCTCATATGTGCTACAATCATTTCATGTCTAGAAACCAGCACTCCTCAGGGCTCTTTTTAGACTCTTACCTTTTCCTCTACTCCCTCTGTGTTGGTGTTTCTTGAGCACAGGGGAATCACTTTAGTTGTCCCTTCCATGGCTGAACATTCATAGTCTCTTTTTTCATTTTTTATTTATTATTTATTCTTTTACCTACCAAATCCTGTTCCCCCTCCCTCCCCTTCTTCTGTCCTTCCCATCTCCACCCATCCCACAAACCATCCTCTTACTCACAGAACTTTCAACAGTAGTACTCTCCTGTACCAACTACTACCCTCTGTAATAGGAAGGTTCTCTGACCAATGCTAAGAGTGGCACAAATCAATGGATCTTAACATAAATATTTAGAAGGTAAGTAGACAACATGGTTATCTAGATAAACAACATCAGTAGTTTCTCTCCTGAGACTTATGACTTTTCTAGCCATGTTTTTAAAGCATGTTGATAGTATCAGGCAAGAATTCCTTCCTGGGGAACAGGCCTCAAATTAAATCAAGAGAACATTTGGGTACTCCCCATTCAGTTGTGCCACCAATGAATACCTAGAGTCCTAGGGTTTAGCATGGGACAAGAAAGTTCTCTTCTTCCCTCAGCAGCCTATATAGAAACTTCTAGCACTATAAAATGTTGCGATCTAGCTGCCCTCACTCCCCCTGATGGACAGTGAAACTTCCTTGTGGTCTGTAATTGACAAGGATTTTTGTGTTCTTTCTGGCCAGTGGTTTTCCACAGAATCAGTAGAGGTATAAAAGGCTTTAGCTGAGGCAAAATAAAGGTTGCTGTTCTTCCACCTGAAATGAAGCCTCCGTGTTTCAATCTAGACATCCAGGTGCAGCAGCAGAGAATCAATAAAATATAGCCAACAGTGAAAGTCAGCTGGTACACAATTAAAACAGAATTCTCCATGTCCTGCCATTAAAGTATAGGTTGTCTTTGGTAGAAGAAACTTGCCATTTGTTAAGGTGGACTACCAAAAGCAATGACAAGAGCCTGGGTTATCTGAGGTCCCTCAGTGGTATATCTGACCAATAACACATAGGGAAGGAATACTTACCTGGCACTGAGATTCTCTTCATAAGTCATATCTTTTGGGAGCCCTATTTTTTTTCTTTTTCTTTTTCTTTTTTTTTTTTTTCTTTTGCTAATGTGAGGATACTTCTGTTCAAACTCCTTTTAAAAAAAAAAAACTTTTAAATTATCCTGCATAAGAGACACAACCAGAAAGATGTCCTTGGCTCCATCTATGCACTCTGGAACCCCTCCTTTTTAAGCTTTCTCAAGTCTTTTGTGGAAACATTAGAGCCCCATATTGGGCGCCAAATGGAGCCAGACTCTTTTCTGTGTGTCACCTAGTCTCATGGTTGCTTAAAAAATAATCATTCAGAGGTGAAATATTCATCATAATATTTGGCCTATGGCTCAGGCATATTACCGACTAGCTCTACATATGAATTAACCAGTTTCTGTGTACTACCACATGACTTTACGGCACTAACCTGTTCTCCAGCACATCTTGCTACTGTGGTGACTCTCTCATGCCTCTCTCAACCCCACCTTTTGTCTCCCTGGATTCAGCTTGATTTTCCCACTTGTTATTTTCTGCCTTGCCATGGGCCAAAGTAGCTTCATTCATCAACCAATAAAAGCAACCCA
>PVIU01026133.1:0-22515 GCA_004026605.1 Ondatra zibethicus | reverse complement strand
TGAAATCTCCTACTATTAGAGTGTGGGGTTTGATGTGTGCTTTGAGTTCTAGTAATGTTTCCTTTACATATGTGGATGCTTTTATATTAGGGGCATATATATTCAGGATTGAGACTTCATCCTGATGGATTATTCCATTTAAGAGTATAAAATGTCCATCTCCATCTCTTCTGATTGATTTTAGTTTGAAGTTGATTTTGTTCGATATTAGTATAGGGACACCTGGTTGTTTCTTAGGGCCGTTTGATTGAAAAACCTTTTCCCAATTCTTTATTCTGAGATAATGTCTGTCTTTATGGTTGAGGTGTGTTTCTCGTAAACAACGGAATGTTGGATCCTGTTTTCGTATCCATTCTCTTAACCTGTGCCTTTTTATAAGTGAATTGAGTCCATTGATATTAAGTGATATTAATGACTAGAGATTATTAACTGCGGTTATTTTTTTAGGGTTGAAGAGTTTGTGTGTTGCCCTTCTTTGAGTTGTGCTAGTGGAGGGCTGTTAGATGTCTGTGTTATTATGGGTGTTTCTTGCTTCCTTTAGATGTGGTTTTCCTTCTAGTACTTTCTGTAAGTCTGGGTATGTGGCTATGTATTGCTTAAATTTGTTTTTATCTTGAAATACCTTGTTTTTCCATCGATGGTGAATGAAAGCTTAGCTTGATATAGTAGTCTGGGCTTGCATCCATGGTCTCTTAGTGTCTGCAGCACATCAATCCAAGACCTTCTGGCTTTCATGGTTTCCATAGAGAAGTCAGGTGTAATTCTGATAGGTTTACCTTTATACATTACTTGGCTTTTTTCCTTTGCTGCTCTTAGTAATCTTTCTTTATTCTGTATGTTTTGTGTTTTGATTATTATATGGCGAGGGTTTGTCCTTTTTTGATCCAATCTATTTGGTGTTCTGTATGCTTCTTGTACCTTCATAGGCATATCAATCTTTAGGTTGGGAAAGTTCTCTTCTATAATTTTGTTGAATATATTTTCTGGGCCTTTGAGCTGTGCTTCTTCTCCTTCTTCTACCCCTATTATTCTTAGATTTGGTGTTTTTATGGTGTCCCAGTTTTCCTGGGTGTTTTGTGTTAAGAATTTGTTGGATTTGTTGTTTTCTTTGATCAATGAGTTTATTTTCTCTATCGTATCTTCATCATCTGAGATTCTTTCTTCTATCTCTTGTAGTCTCTTGGTTATACTTGTCTCTACAGTTGCTGATCGTTTACCCAGATTTTCCTTCTCTAGACTTCCCTTGGTTTGTGTTTTCTTCATTGCCTCCATTTCAGTTTTTAAGTCTTGAACTGTTTCCATTTCCTGTTTGACTGCTTTTTCTTGGTTTTCTAGGGTATCTTTGAGGCATTTATTCATTTCTTCTAACTTTTTGTTAGTTTTCTCATCCCTTTCTTCAAAGGAGTTTTAAACCTTTTCTTTAAAGGTCTCTATCACTTTCATATTGTTACATTTAAAGCTGATTTCTTCTACTTCTTCTGGGTAAGTTGCTCAGGCTTTCCTGTTGAGTACTGGTTGGTTTCTGGTGTTATCATGTTGCTTTTCAGGTTGTTGAAGGAATTCTTGGATTGATGCCTACCCATCTCTTCCTTTGATTTCAGTCAGGGGAGTTTCAGCGTGTGGGGACCTCCCAGGACGACTTGTACACACTCACCCCTCTGGATAGCTGATCTCAGTGCAGGAAGAGGAAGTCCTGTCTGGACTTCTGATCCTTCTGGACCTCCAATCTCAGCACAGGAAGAGAGAGTCCTGGGGTTCCAAGGCCCCACAGAGGAAAGTGCAATCTTGCAGGTGGGGGTGCATGGTTGTGTGTAACAAAGACTCCCACGGGGACCTTACCGCCAGGTGCACACAACCTTACCAGTCTGCACCTCTGATCTCAGCCAGGAAGAGAGAATGCTGTTGTTCCAAGGCCCTAAAGAAGAAAGGGCAATCTTGTAGGGGGGTGGTACAGAGTCGTGTGGAACAAAGAGGTCCATGGGGACCTTACCGCCAGGCACGCACAGCCTTACCAGTCTGCGCCTCTGATTTCAGCACAGGAAAACCAAAATGATCATTTTCATTGTCAACATTTAATCCTTATTTTAAAATATCAATACAAGTTGGTATTAGGTAAATATAGGTAATTATCTTATGTTAAATATTAACATCTTTTCAAACTAATACAATATTTATACCCAGCAGAGAATGAATAACCACCATGATTTCTTTCAGTTGTTTCACATTGCTGCTTATTTATTGACTTAGTAGTAATTGATATCCATATCCATTATGATTATTTAGGGTTTATTAGATGTATTAGATTAGGTTTATATGCTTTATTAGATTTGTCTTTGTTGATCTTGTATTAATTTTTCCTACTTTACTTTTTGAATTCTTATGATTACACAATAATTATTGTGGAATAACTATTCAACAAAAATGGATTTTCTATGTTTTTTTTTGTTATTGTTAACAAAACCACACCCTAGGATAAAGGAGGAAGTTTGTGGACCCAACTACTTGCTGTTGCAAATGAAAAATGTGCCTCAAAGATGAGATCCTCACTGGATTTCAGGACTGGCTCATTAAACTTTCACCTGTCCTGAATAACGACTTGCATTCAGTGACTTATTGATGTGGAATGACAGCAGTCTCTTTTCATCACTTTTGTTGAAATCAATATTGCACTGTCATTTTCAAATACTAGCACTCATGTCTTTCTCTTTTCGAATTCTGTATTAATTATATTTTTACAGGTTTATATCTCAAGAGTACTCCATAATAAAGTTTTTTTTTTTTTTTTTTTTTTTTTTTTTTGCAGGTGAGGCACAGTCATTTAATATACATTGGTTGGCTCTGAACTTCAGGGTCTGCCTCCAATTTCCAGCATACCTGACTCCCAGGGAAATTTTTTTGTTCCTTTTGATTTTTGTTAGGCAAACCAACTTTAGAAAGCTTCCTTTTAGACACTGTTTTTTTCTATTGTTTATTTATTTTACATATATTTTAGTGAGTTTTTTGAGAATTCCTTACAATATGTAAGGCCTTTCAATGGAGCATAGCCGACATAGCCGGCGCAACAGTATAAAAGCTGATTATTGTCTCCTACCAGTTTCAGTACCACATAGGTTTAAGTGAAATTTTATATCTTCTGTCCCTCTCTTAACTTGAGTTTGATGTTGCTCACTTTACCACAATCACTGTGAGTTGATATGTGCCCCTGCCATGATATTTCAAGAGGACACTGTTACCCTCTGTTTATCTACCACTTCTGTCTCTTACAGTCTTTCCATGGTCTCTAGAAAATTTTAATTCTGGTTGTATTAGTTTTCTTTCACTCCGTGGTTAAATTTATTTCTAGATATTACAAATTTTTTGCTGATCTGTACCATATGAAATAGTAGGATGGAATTTGGAAGACAGACCTGTTGCTGGCAGGAAGTCATGGTTCCATACCTGGAAACAGCACAACGGCTATTGTCGTCAGCAAGCTGTGACAAGGAAAGAAGTGAACTTTTATTAGTAAGAAAAAATCTATGTAGGTGAATATGGCATGGAAATATAGGATACATTAAATAAACTGAAAGACTGAAGATTGTTGACACAGATAAGTGTTTATGAGCACCATTAATTTATTAATGAGACATAATGCCAAGCTGACCACAATTTGTCACTAATGTGAAGAAAAGTGTCAAAACTTGAAGTTTTCTTTCAAGTGTTTGAAATAATAATCTCATTAGGACAGAAGAAAGATAAAATAAATGATAAGATTCAGGAGACAACAGGAATCTTCAGTCCTTAAGAGATATTTAAGTTCTTAGACCCTACTGAGAAGGAGACTGTGTGAAAATATATGAGAAACTTTGACTCAGCAATGAGAGCCTACATCATACTGAGTATGGTAGGACTGAAAATAAAGACAACACAGATTCATCTATGAAGATACACACCACTGACATATAATTTAATTTAATATTTAAAATATATAAATTTTACCAAATTCTAATAGATCCAAAATAAAAACCCAAACAAAACCAAGGCCCAATTACTGGATTATTACAGGATTTTGTGCAATAGAAAATGCAGAGTCTGTACAATAAGACAACATTTTCCAGATGATTGATAGCTATGAGTACAGCCTATTATGCAGGATTTGAACATTGGCAGATAACTCCAAAAAAAGAATGTTAATGTATTTCTAATATGGGTATAAAAACTCTAGCCTACACCAAAAGAAAAGCAAGTTCCAGAGTTTTGTGGCAAAATCACAAAACTGGAAAAGCATGGCACTAAAATTAGTCAGAACAGCTGAGAGATTGATAAGCAGTCCTTATTTTCAGAAAAAAGCAGTGAGGATCACAGTGTTTCTAGGGGTGTGATAAGCGCAACAAAAATCACATTGCTTAAACAAATAAAATATCTCCAAGATGAGTTAAAGGAATGAAGATACAGTATAGATATATTTTTCATATTTCATTTATTTTGTAAATGAGTCTATTGTTGACTCAGAACCATATAAAAAGTTAGTATGAGGAAGAAGTCTAGAAAGCAAAGAAGTAAACATATCATTAATTACCCTAATCCTTTGTAAATTGGAAAAATACCCAGAATATTGGATTGGAGAAAGACATGGAGCTTTCTTAGATCATCTATTATAGATTTGGAATGGATAATAACAATCAACATTTGATACTGTGACTCTCTGCTGGCAGAGGCCAAGAATAAAGATACAATTGAGTCTCTCTACCGACTCTTCAGTCTCTGTTAAACATTATCATGCTTTTAACTTCTGTGAGATTAACTTTGCTTCTTTTTCTGTTTATAACTGAAAATATATTCTTCTCCCATAAAATACATCTTAACCATATTTTCCCCCTCTATCCACTCCTCCCAGCTCCCCTATCTCTCCTCTCCCCAAATTCATCCCACCTTATTTGTTTCAGAAAAGAGCAGACCTTCAAGAGACAAAATTCAAACATGACAACAAAAACAGTAATACCACCAATATCTGTTTTAACTCTTTTATTTTGAATGCTGATTCACCAATTTCAACACATTCATTAATTGAGAATCTTAAGTCATAGTCAACACTGCATTTAGACTTTCAGTCCTCCTGCCTCAGAATTCCAAGTATCTAAGGGTGCAAATTTGTTGATGAAAATTTTTGAAGATTCCTCAATCAGTAGTTGAGTTTCTGATCTAATTTATTCTACTTAATAACAATCAGGTTTCTCTTTGTAGTCATACCTGACAGATTCCCAGGCTTTCTGTGGTTTCATGAAATTCTGTTATGCACACAGACTCTATTTCCTGATCACTTTGCCTCAATAGACAATGGATCCTTAAATAATCTGGATAGATCTTTCATGGTTTCTCCCTACCCCAGAACATTTTAGAAGAGAATGTTCAAAATTATGAATCATAACCAGGCTAATAATAGATATCTTCCTCCACCTCCTACTCCCTTAAAACTTCCTTTTTGGTCTATGCTTGTCTGATACTTTGATCAACTTTCTTCTTCAGAAGAGAATGCTGTTTTTGTACATAATGCCTTTAAAAAAATATGGGGCAGTAGACTAAGATCTCAAACATTCTTCCTTTAATTATAAGCATAGCTTTCCCCCCTTATGTTGAGCAACAATTATGCATATGTTACACTGGGATTCTCTGACCTACTGGCATTCATTGGTCAAGGAAGTTTCTGAAACAGTTACAGCCTCTGGTCTAAAGAGCCACAATAATCTCTCTGGTCCTTGAATGCTTGTTTTCTCCATTTTAACCTAGTTTCTTTAAACCTCAGAAATAGAGACTGTAATTAGGGGTGCCACCCTTCTTTTTAAAAGATTAATTTTAGCTATAAAAATACCTATGGAGCCATGGTCACAGTTGTGCAGGTGCCTGCAGCAGCTAGTGGCATCAGTTCTTAGACACCTTATATGGGTACTAAGCACCAAACTCACAGCCAAAGCAAGAATAGTAAGGCTTCTTAACCACTTAGAAATCTTTCTGGACTGAAATATTAACTTCCTCAGAAATTGAGTTATGAGAAATTAATGTTAAGTGAAACCTGAAGGCATTCTAGTTACCCTTTATTTTTCGTACTATTTCTTTCTTTCTTTCTTTCTTTCTTTCTTTCTTTCTTTCTTTCTTTCTTTCTTTCTTTTTGTCCATGCATTCTAAACTCTCATGTTTCTATGTGTCTAATCCCGGTCATATCCTTCTCTACTTGGGATGCCAGCATGTTTGTTTGTAAAGTTTATTCTACTACCTGACATGCTTTAAAAGTTTGGTTGGTACATTATGAGATAGTAATCTTGATTTCTGCAGTCATGTGTTTTCTATCATATCATCTTTGTTATATCAGTTTCATAGATAAGTAATATCACACATTCTTTACTGAGAGATTGAGAAACAACAATGATCCCACAATAATAGCAAGTTGCCTCACAAAAATTATACTTATTCAAGGAGAACAATCTACAGCAGGCTCTATGCAAAAAGGATATCACAAATCATAGGGACAGTTTACCTTCTAATACTCCTTGTACTTTTGAAAGAAGTCAATGGCCTTTTTGATTAGTTTCCACCTGATCATAGTCGTCCCCTGCCCACTTCCCTATAAGAGTATAGATTAGCAACAAAAATGCTATAATTTGCATACATTATTCTGCTGTAGTGTCTAGCTATTTCAGACCTAGATAATAGATTTGAACTATTCTGAACTCGTAATCTTCCTGTTCTTATTCCTTAAAATACACAAAAATGCTTCTTCATCTTATCCTACCTTGATGCCCATTTTAAATGCACCCATTTATCAATTTGAGCCATCCTTTACTCTCCATCTGGAAAATGTTTGGGGAGCCTTCTAAATGTGCAACATCTTACTTATTTGTATTTGCTTCATCTTTACAAAGATCATTTAGTTCATTAAAATCAAATAAAAATTTCTATAGAAAATATCTAGTAGTCATCCCAATTCTTAGAATATATGTTGAGAAATGTTTTTAATTGAATAAAGAATGAACTAAATATTTTACTATTTGTTCCAAGATAACCAACCAATCTAATGAGCTATTTTGATGTGTTTGAGAAGAAAATGCTATGAAATTTTTAGTTTTAGCTTTTATTCAATCACAAATATTTATGAACCTCTGACATTAAAGGAAATCAAAATAAAAGACTTACACAGTTGGGGCACAAGAAAGTATATATATAAACTATATCTGTTTCTAGCCTCTCATAAGCCTATCATAGTACATTATAAGTGTTTTCAAAATTGTGAAGTCCCTATGCATGAATCCTTTATATTCCTCTTTGAATATAAAATGTCTCATATCCTTAGTAATAATAAAATCCTTCAAATTACCCATAGTCTATTAGCATAAATAATTGAGGCCTCACTGTGTGCATTACAATAAGTATGGATGGCATGACTCCAAAATCATACTAAAGACACTACAACTTGCTTCTGTCAGTTAGTGAAAGCTTTTTCTTGGGCTATCAGCTGCATGTCAGCTCATTTGCTTTTCATCAGTACTGATTTCCCAGTGTGTCCACAAGTCAATTCTCTGAGTCTGTCACTCACTTACACAACATTTATTTTCAGCTAGCTACTGCCATCACAGAATAGTCTCAGATTCTTAGACTTAGTATACATTTTATATAAATTAATATAATCTGACCTTTGTGAAGTGACTGCTAAAATAATGGTAAGAGAAAAATAACATTCATCTCTTGTTATAGGAATATATCTATATGTATTGTATAAACATATAGATATATTCAATATATCTATATGTATGTGTGTAAATACTTAACAAAATACAAAGAATGTAGCTATTCATGAGGAAAATAGCACTCACACATAGTAATAACTGTGTGTTTTACAATTTCATATTTCTAATGAGAACATTTTAATATAGTTAGTAACTGAAGAAGTTAGACTTAAGCATTTTAGATTTCAAGGTTACTTTAATATTATCAATAATATACTTTCAATCCCTTTCAACACGTTAACAATTGTATCTGTGAAATGGTTTTTGTTTAGTACCTTTCCTAATAGACAATAAAATTGTCTAAAATAGTATTCACTCATCCTAGTGTATGAAATGAAATAACATATGTTTAACATAAAAAATGATCCAATTAGTACATGTGAGTTGTCCTCACTCTCAGAGAAAAAAGAACCCTGTGTTTGTTTCTTAGAATACAAGCTGGAAATAAATATATAACATTTTAAGTGTGTGCCTTAAAATTTCTATCCTGAATTTTTAAAAACAACTGTATTATAAATTATGTTTTTATTGACTAAATGAAGGCAAACAGTTGTGTCAATCTCAAACTGTTATGAATTTGCTACCACGTGAACTGACCCTTGCAATTTAGAAAGAGTATAAACTCTCTGTAAGCAACCTTTTGAGGTATTTTGTTGCAGCAACAGGACTGGTACTGAGTATACCAGAGTAAAGAACATTGAAAAATAAATACCATTTTTATAAGGCATCTATGTTTAGGTATTTTGCCATAACCATATAAACATAATAAAATACATTCTGAGAAATATTATTAAGAAAATGTTTTGTAGGAGGAGCGAGGGGAGTGCAGCACCCCTTTGTTCTGTCCTGCCTGGCTAGCTTAACCCCCGAAATAACCACACAGAAACTGTATTAATTAAATTACTGCCTGGCCCATTATATCTAGCCTCTTCTTGGCCAACTCTCACATCTCGATCTAACCCATTTCTATTAATCTGTGTTTACCATGAGGTCGTGGCTTACCGGGAAAGATTTAGCATGTCTAACTCTGATGACCCCATGGCAGCTCTCTCTGCCTGTCTTCTTTCTCCCAGCATTTAGTTCTCTTTTCCCCGCCTATCCAAGTTCTGCCCTATCAAAAGGCCAAGGCAGTGTCTTTATTCAACCAATGAAAGCAACACAAATACAGAAGGATCTTCTATACCAAAAATGTATTGTTTGTTGTAGTCAGGTATAGTAGATAGGGTTGACTTTCTTTGATTAACTGTACCTTCTTAGCTGATCAGGACCATTTTTAGCTTTTCCCATAGTTCATAGTTGTGATTAAAAAGACATACACAACAGCTTCATGATGTCACTCCAGAAAATTAGGCAAAAATAAAGTTTGCCTAACAGTAGTTTTAGTTAGATGGCTGTGTAGTCACACATACACATACATGCATACACACAATGTTTATATACATGTGTATATAAACACAATATTTATATACATGAATAAGTACATATAAATATACATTTTCTCAACTATTCTTTTATAACAGCATATTGGTTGCTTGAATTCAGCTCAGGTGTGTATGTGGAAATTGGTATGGTCTATAAATCACTGACGATCCTTGGCATAACTCTATCCTTTGCTCTATATTTGATATTGTACAAATTATTGCTAATTTCTTTTCTTATTCTTCTTACTAATAATACAAAGATTTAGGAGAGGAAGTACTGTTACAGGAAGGCCGCTTGTTTGTCCCGGCTGCCCAGAACTGAAATAATCACACAGAAAATATATTAATTAAATCACTGCTTAGCCCATTAGCTCTTTCTTCTTATTGTCTAATTCTTATATTAATTTAATCCATTTCTATTGATTTGTATATTGTGACATAGCAGTAGCTTCCCGGCAAAGATTCTAACCAGCGTCTGTTTCTGGCAGAGGATCCATGGCTTCTCTCTGACATTTTCCTTCTCATAGCATTCAGTTCTGTCTTGCCCACCTACCTAAGTTATGCCCTAGCAACAGGCCAAGGCAGTTCCTTTTTATTAATCAATGAAAGCAACACACAGACAGAAGGACTTCTTACGCCAAAGTACTGCATATGCTTGGTGACAAAAATAGAGACCTGCCATTTTAGTTCTGGAACGTCTGCTTGTAAACTTTTAAATCTATTAAAATTTCATTTTCTCATATTTTTTTAAAAAATTCATTTTAATAACTTTTTTCCAGTTTCCCTTCCCTCCTTTCCTCCTGTGCCTCCCCAGCTTCTCCTCCTTCATCTTCATTCAGAAAGGGGCAGGCCTCCTATGGGTTTACACAAAGCATGGCACATCAATTTGAAGCAGGACTGAACTTCTGCTCTTACAATGAGGTAATCCAACATGGGGAACAGGTTACAAAATGTCTGCCAGAGTCGATGGAGATGCCCTACTCCCACTGTTAGCGTTTATCCAGTAATTCATGGAACCACATTCAAAGTTCTGCATCCAAGCACCAGACTAAGCTTTGGGAATCCAGTTGAAGAGACAGAGGAGGAAATATATGATCAAGGGAAGTCAAGATCATGAAGGATAAATTCACAGAGACAGTTACACCAAACTTTGTGAGGAGTAGGTGAGGGGTTTTCTAGGGGAAGCAAGGGGGTGGGTGGGAGGTAGTTGAAATGTAAATGAAATTAAAATAAAAAAGAAACCTTACTAAGAGATAAAGCTACACAAATGTCACACCCATGCAGAGGGCCTAGGTCAGTTCCATGCAGGCTCCGTAACTATTGTTCCTCTGTCCATGAGTTCTTGTGAGCACAGGTACCCTTTATCTGTAGGTTCCCCCGTGGCATGTCCAATTCCTCCTTCCTTTCTTCTGCAGGACTCTCAGAGCTAAGTGAAGTACTTATCTGTGGATCTCTGCCTCTGCTTCCCTCAGTTACTAGATAGAGTATCTCTAATAGCAATTATGGAAATCACCAATCTGCTTACAGTAGATGGCCAGTTCAGGCACACTCTCCACTTGCTAGGAGTCTTAATTTGTGTCATTCCTATGGGTTCCTTGGGGTTTCCCTCGCACCAAGATTTTTCATACCCCGAAATGACACCAGTGTCTGTTCCACTGGTGTTATGTACAGGAAGTAGTCTCCTATGCCAGTGTGTTTAAGGCTACTTCCCACTTTTTCTTTTCTCAATTTCAGTGTAACTAGATTTATGTTGAGATCTTTGTTTGATCAACTTGGACTTGATTTCTGTGCAGGGTAATAGATACAGATCAATTTTCAATCTTCTACATGTTGACATCCACTTATGCCAGCATCATTTGTTGAAAGATTTCTTTTTTCCATTGTGTATTGTTGACTTCTTTGTCAAAAACAAGTGTTCATAGGGTGTATGGATTAATGTCATGGTCTTTGTTTCAATTCCATTCATCCATATGATGGTTTTTTTTATGCCAATACCAGGCTGTTTTTACTTCTGTAGCTCTATAGTATAGCCTGAATCAGGGATGGTGATAACTCCAGAAGTTCCTTTATTTTATATAAGTGTTTTAGCTATCCTGGGTTTTTCTTCAATGACTTAAAATTCTTGTCATACAGTCTTTCACTTGTTTGGTTTTCATTACCCCAAGATATTTTATGTTATTTGTGGCTATTATAAAAGATGTTGGTTCTCTGATTTTATTCTCAGTCAGTTTATCATTTGTTTATAGAAGGACTATTTCTGCTTGCATTTTCTGACTTCCCACATGTGAATAATCACACAAGGTTATATTAATTACAACACTGCTTGATCAATGGCTCAGGCATATTCCCAGCAAGCTCTTAAATCCTAAATTAACCCATTTTCTATTATTTTATATTTACCATGAGGCTCATGGTTTACTGTTAAGTTTCTGGCATAGTTCTCCTTCAGTAGCTACAGGATATCTGCCTGACTCCACCTTCATTATTTCTTCATTTAGTTTAGTTTTCCCACCTAGCTATATTCTACCCTGCCATAGCTCAAAGGAACTTCTTTATTAACAAATGGTATTAAAACATATTCACAACATACAGAGTGTAATCTCATATCATATCCCCATTTCTGTCTAAATAAAAAGGAAGGTTTTAGCTTTAACATGTAAAATTACATGTACAAAATAGTTATCAAGCAAGAATTATATTTACAATATTTCTTTGAGTATAACGTTTCATATATAATTTATCTTTTATCATAATTCAGGAAAATTATAATTATAACTAGCTGTCTTCAACTCTATCAAAGACCCCAGAAGGATATATTTCCTAAGTAAGCAGGAAGTATATTGTAGGCAAATTCCAACACTCTAGAATTGACAGAGACATCGTGCTGCCTGGACAGTCACTCAAAGTTCTTCTGCAATGTTGGGGCACCCAATTTCAGTCTGCAAGCTCATAGTATCTGGCAAACATTTCCATGAAGCAGAAAACTTGAAAGATGTTTTTGTCTATATTTTCAGTGTGTTGGTCACTTTCTCTTGTGTCCAGCAGAATATCTGGCAGTTTCTTTTGTGTAGCAAGAACCCTGAAGACTTATCCCATCTTTTGCAAAGTACAAAAGTCACTTGTTTCTGGGTTCTGCATGTCCAGTTCATACAGCATACCATCAAGCAGTCTAGTAAGTGCAGTTTCTTGCCCAAATGTCTAGCCTTGTCACATTAAAGGCAAATTTCAAAATGAGTTTCTTGAAGGCCATTCATCATTTCTGAAGTAATTGGTGCTGCCAGAAGCAGGCATGTCTCATTGTTGAGAACAATCTAAGTTCTTAAAACATTTTAAATGTCATATTCTGTAGGTATTTAAATGTTGAAATTTATCTAACTGAAATCTATCTCTGTATATCTAGAAAACCTAACAAACATGACAACAAGTTTGTCTATTACAAATGACTATTAATTGGTATTTTATTTGTACATTATAAAATGAGCTATATAAACATAATACATTAAACAAGAGTAGAAATATACATATAACAACATTGACCTTAAATTTGTATTAATAAACCAAGATCCATAACATTACAAGGTATTCATCTCTATATCATATCCCCCTTACATTTTTTAAGAAATTTACTGTGACCATTAATAATTTTTTAAACATTTATAAACAATTATTTTGGGAATCTGTGTGTAGTCTTCTCCAACTACTTCCTGCTATTTGTTGGATGAAGTAATTTGAGGGTTTATGGAGACCTTTCAGGGAATCTTGTTCCATCAAACCACATGAGCCCCAAAAGGAATCCACAGGTTTTCATCTATGAAAACAAAAGTAGAACCTCTTTTCCAAAGTAAAATAATCTTAGACTCAAAATTTGAAGTCAGGATATATTTAAAATATATTTAGTTTTTCTTAGCAATCCCTAAAATCAAATGTTTCTCATCAGTTAGCTCATTAACAACCTAAAAAACCCAAAGAAATCACAATAATATAAAAAATCAGGACTCTCTATGTATATTCCATCTTTACACCACTTATTATTTTGACTCTTTTACTTTTAATACTTATTTTTATTATACTTACTTCTTTAATCTATAACTGTCTCTACTCATTTATATTATTTGTACTGTCTTTTTAAAGAATTTTTTGTTATTCAAAATTATTTCTTTCTATAACTTCCTATTCCCATTTTCTTTTTTACTTAAACCGACATATATTTTGAAATACATTATGACAAGTCTAGATGTTTAATTTTGTCTGAATCTGTCTTTATTACATATCTGTAATCCTTATTTCAATTACTACTTTAAATTGTTAAGCAGGCATGCCTATGACCAGATGCTTTATTTGTTGGTTTCACCTGCTCAGTTTTCCAACATGATAGAAGTTTGGTTACCACCAGCTCTGGGAGCTGCATTTGACACCCCAACTCCCAGAAGCAGTGGACCTATGCTGCCTCCAAGTAACCTGCAGCACGTTACCCACAAACTCCATTTAAGTGCTCTGTAACAGAACCTCATGAAAGAGCCAGAGTCATTTTTGCCACTAGCACAAACCAAGAAGCTGTCTTTTAAAGTAGTCCTGTAATTTTTGCTGCTCACACTGAGTCAGGAAGCTTTACATATCCTATGTGAAAATATTGTGACTACCAAGAAGCTGTGTTTAACTCCAATTTTGGGGGGGGGGTCTAGAAGCCCTCTTTTTTTTAAGATTTTTAAGTTCTTATGTGGATCCATGCCAGAGGGTGGGTGGTATTTGTAAAAAGGAATTGTACTTTATAGCTCAGTAGGTAGAGTATGAGTCTCTTAATTTTAGGGTCAAGTGTTCAAGTCCCATTATGTAATCAGAACCCATACTTTTATTTCCTGGTTTCCCAAATCTGAATAATCACACAGAAGCTATATTAATTACAACACTGCTTGGCCAATGACTCAGGTGTGTTCCTAGCTAGCTCTTGCATCTTAAATTAAACCATTTCTATTATTTTATTTTTTACCACAAGGCTCTTGGTTTATTTACCAGTAAGGTTCTTTTATCTTTCTCCTTCAGCAGGTACATGACATCAATCTGTCTTGAACTTCTTTCTTCCTATATTCAGCTTAGTTTTCCCACTTACTTATTTGCTTCCCTGCCATAGGCCAAAGTAGTTTCTTTATTAATTAATCGCAATAAAACACTTTACTTTCACAGCATACAGAAGAAAATCTCACATAAGGTACTAATATTTTAAAATTAATCTTGGATCCCAACACATTACTGAAGGTGTTTCTCAGATGTGTAGTAGTTCACTGGTAGAATTTTAGGGCCACTTATATATACTATCATAATCTGCAAATAGCGAAAGTTTGACTTCATCCTTACCAATTTGCATCCGCTTTGTCTCCTTTTGCTGTCTTATTGTTCTAGCTAGAACTCCCAGTACTATATTGAATAGAATCGGAGAGAGTAGACAGCCTGTCTTATTCTTGATTTTAGTGAAATCCCTGTTATTTTTATCTCCATTTAATTTAATATCGACTGTTGGCTTGCTGTATATTGCTTTTATTCCATTTTATGTATACATGATCATCATAGATTTTGATACCAAACCAACAAATGGAGAAGAACTGCAGGAGCTCCTTCTGCTCCTTCAGCCAATAGCCTTTAACATACTAGCCCACTTGGGCATGGTCTCTTTTGCTTTAAAAAGCAGCAGTAGGCTTGCTCTCACTCTCTTGCTTCCAGCTCCCACTTCCAGCTGCTAGACTCTCTTCCTGTTCACTCAAAGGGCTGTTGTCTAGGACAGTGATCTGTAAGTTTTCCCCTTAAATAAATAACCCTTTTATTCATCATAAATCCAAACTAGTGGGTGATTATTTTGTGACTTTTGCCTTCATCTGGTACCCAACAAACGTTTGGTTTTAGAAACTCCCCTGGCTCTACTACCTGCTGCCAGCTCAGAGTGTTCCTGGCTAGGCCCTCCCTCTCTGGCTGCGGCATGTGCGTGGAGCCAGCAGTTCATTTGGAGATAGAATTCTTGCAAAGCAGTGGCTTTTTTTTTTTTTTTTTTTTTTTTTTGCTGCAGATCGGCCACAGTTCTTTATATTATCTCTTCACTCACCTCAGAGTGGCTTCCAGTCCTCCCATTACTGCATACTGCATGGAAATTCAGACAGGATATGGGCTTTCCTGGGTGCTTGCTGTTATCTTGTTATCCCTGTGCTCCTGCAGCTGTTGACCGATCAGGGCCCCCTACGGTACACAGAGTTTGTGATTTCTATTAATAACTATTTTTGATCTAAGCATATCTTTTAGGATTTCACACTAAAAATCAGATTCATACAAGTCATGTGACTCTAACTGCACCACCAGGCCCAGCTGGGTTAGTTTTGTAGGTGGCCTGGGACACCTACTGGCAGATTACGGTTATTGCACCTAATCCAGCTAATTAAACTACAGATAAGACTTAATATCCTAAATATAAATCATAAGTTGCTAATTTAAAAGGGCAATATGTTAGACAATCTAACCATCCAAGGTTTCAATAGTCTCTTTACTTACAGCATGTGTTAGGTTTTAAGAGACTTATATGATGTCCCTTCTACATTATTAATTTTAATTGTGGGGATTAGTTTTGTCCTCAATATTTTTTTTTCTTAAAAAAATGGTTTGACAATAGGACAAAGAATGAAGCGTTTTTAGAAATGGTGCAGTCTTTACAGACTGAAACCACATTTCTCAAGAAAGAGTTTGGAAACCTGAAGAAGAATGCGACTTCATTTAACAGAAGATTAAGCACTCTGGAGAAGGAAACAGATGATTTGGCACATAAAACCCAATAAATGACAGAAGAGTGCTGAAACATTATTTGAGGGAATTCGCACTGCTGAATGTCTTAATCAGACTATGTTGAAGGGGTATGACAGATTGACTGATAGAATGTCTCTACAGGAAGGTAATATGCATGCTATAAAGATTATGTCCAAGGCTGAGACATTATCTCTACTAGACAGACTTTATACCTTGGAATTCTCAATAAGGGCATTAGAAAAGAACACTAGACAGGAGATCTAGACATTACAAAAGGCAGTGGTAAACAGATTTGAAAAAATTGACGAAATTATGGAATTTGATGACCAGGAACAAAAGGTACAAAGGCAAAATTTAACCTCATCAGTACATAAAAATCTCCAGGATAGCTTCTCCAGAGTTCTGCCTGCCTTTCCAGTAATAACAACAGAAAAAGTATCTGGCCCCAAGTATCCTAAGGTTGTCAAAGAACATACATGGAAGCCTATACGTATGACTGATCTAAAGAATATTAAACAAGCAGTTGTAGCTTATGAACTGCATTTATCCTTTTTTAGGGAGATGGTCAAAACCTGGGCTTTCAGTAACAAAGCAACACCTCAAGATTGGGCTCAGTTAATCTCAGCAGTCATAGAAAATAGACAGCAAGTACTTTGGAGGTGCTTTTGAAAAGAGGCAAAAATTTTAGAGCAACAAGAAAAAACAAATTGACTTGAGATTCCCCTATATCAAATTCTAGGACCTCACTCCTTACTCTGATCCTAAAGATCAAAATTTTTATGATGACCACATCTTGTCCCTATGTAGTACAGCAGCTTTAAAGGCTTGGGACAGGATTCAGGAACAAGAAAGAAAGTTGAATCATATCTTAGGCTTATGCAGAGTCAGAGAGAACCTTTTAGTGACTTTTTGCAAAGACTAACTAGGGCTGTACAATAGGGGTAACTGACCCAGAAGCTAGACATATAATAATTGAATCTTTGGCTTATGAGAATGCCAACATTGAGTGCAAATGGATCCTTGGGCCTTTAAAGATCAGATCAGCACCATGGATGAATGGGTCTTGCATACAGTGAATGTTGAGACACTTGATTATGGTACTGAAGCATGGGTAGGAGAAGCAATTTCCAATGGTAAGAGAAGACATCAAAATACTCAATGTTTTAATTGTGGTAGAATGGGATGTCTGAGAAGGGATTGTAGAAAATGGACTCCTAGAAATAATACCTCCTCTGGGAATGGCAAAAATAGGAGGAATCAGCCTTCAGGTGTATGTAGGAGGTTTGTCAAAGGCTGACATTGGACAAATGAATGTAGATCAACAAAAGATAGACAAGGCAATCTGATATTATCAGGAAATGCCATGGGGAGGCTTCTCATAGGCCCCCATGATGAATAAAATCAAGTTATTCCCAGTTACAGTGGAGAACGTGTCTCACCAAGAAAATTAAAAAATACAATGCCTTCTGTAAAAAGCAATACTGGTCTGAATGATGGATTAAATGTGGAGGATGGTGGAAAACTTCAGTAGGACAGAATAAACATATATTTTGGCAGACTTCTATAAACAATCAAAGACCAAAGCTAAGAGTTTATATAAACGGCATTTTTATTGAAGGCTTAATAGACACGGGTGGAGATGTAAGAATCATTAATCCAGAATCTTGGCATCTGAATTAGCCTCTTTGAGAGGTAGATGTTCAGTTCCTGGGAATTGGAACTGTATCTAGGGTAAAACAAATCATGAGCTGGGTTGAATAAATAGGGCCAGAAGGGCAAAAAGGAAGACTAAGGCCATATATAGCCAATATTGCAGTGAATTTTTGGGGTCATGATCTATTGTAGCAATGGAATACCCAGATTAACACTCCTGAAGCCTCAAAACCTTATGTTTCTAAAGAAAATATTAGAAGATATTACAGAAGATGGACACCAGCCATTCAGGCTGTACAAGAACACAAAGCAATAGTGTTAGAGGTACCAACAGCCCTAACTTTGAAATGGTTAACTTAGAAACCAATATGGATTAAGAAGTGTCCTCTAGCTGAGGAAAAATTGCAGGCTTTAGAACAGCTGGTACAAGAGCAACTAGATGCTCGACATATGGAAGAACCTAACAGCCCTTGGAATTCTCCTGTTATGGAGAATGGTGGCAGATCTAAGTGCTATCAACAAGGTTATTCAGCCTTGAAACTGAATTTAAGGGTTTTCTATCTGAGGGGTACAGAATAAATTCACACATGTGCTGTTTGAGTCATATTCCTTAATTTTTTTTGTCCTTTAATTTTCTCCTAAGTTCTAATTCTTTCTAGTTCTCCTCTGTTTCAATTTTCTCTTGTTTCTTTAGTCACCTGGCTTAAATACATTGTTTACAGGAGGTTTGAAGCAATAAGAAAAATGTTACAAGATACATCTCCTTGGATAAAAGATAAGGACAAAACAATTTCCCATGCAAAACAAGATTTCAAGGTTTCTGGTGTAAGACTAAAACCAAAGGCTAGGGGCACAGTGCCCAGTGAGACAAGATGTGAGACCTAAGTTTTGTCAGTGAGACTTGACCAGTGAAGAATTTGCATGATATTTTTTTGGGTGGGTTGCTTTGTGTTAATAATCTTGGCTAGACATCTGCAACTCTCATTTTGTACAAATCTAAAAGCTCTAGCTATGAAGTATATTCTAGTATATTTTCTATATAACAAAATTATACAACTAAATGGGTAGTCATCTTCCTAACCATCCATGGATATATGTCTCAATGATATTGAGATACCATCATGAGATTACATATAAAAAACCCAGGAAATTATACATTATAAATTATATATATGGTGTTGGAGAGACACCATAGCTGATTTTGCACATATGAAATTACAGACAGAAGCAACAATTATGAGAGTTGGTAGTCTCACAGGCCTTTCCTGGATGAGATTATCCTTCATCAGAGAATCATTCCTCTGGTGGGTTGACATCTGAACACTAGTTGTCACCTGCTACCACTCCCATGGCCTTCAAAATTTAGGGTTTATCTTCCCAAATCAATTGTCCTAACCTAATAATTCCTGGCAGATATACCCAGATATTTGTCTTCAAGGTGATTGAAGGTATTGCCAAGTTGAAAATCAACACAAACATCTATCACATCACTGAACTCTCATTTCTCACCATTCACCTCTCCAAACTATCCACACATACAGAAAAATGTCATATAGTTGATGACCAACAACAATATGTAAAAACAAAATTTAGCATTCCATGTAGATGGTTAAGCCATTGTAGCAATAAGCCATGGCTTGTGTAAGGAAAACTGCTGCATATTAGGAAGAGTGATTAATCCAATACAGTGTGATCAGCTTCTATCTTTTTCAAAATTATGTAGTTGAGAAAAAAAACTTTATACCATATAAAAACAAGTTCTACGAAAAAAATCTATCATTATAAAACACAGCAAAAAAGGTAGGAGTCATTTCATAGCTTAATCTATATAATTAACATGTATAATTCAATAACGTAATAGCTCCATTCCTTACTTTAAAAAATTATAAATTAATTAGATCCCTTCAGTAATTTTTACACCATGTGTGAAAACATATTCATTGTCTATTTATATTACCATATAGGCTAATAAAAACATGAACCAGAAAACAATTTATACTTAATATCACTCCTAGAATTTTAATGTACTTAAAAACAGAATTTGAATTTTTAAAAGAAAAATACCATAGAAAATGAATATTAAAACATTATTTTACATCTATAAAATCCTATGTTTTCAACAGATTCAAAATAATAATAATGAATATTGTTCATTCTTTAGTTTTAAATCATGAAACTGGAAATAGGAGCAAGGAAAGGATTAAAAATAATGAAAATAAAAAAATTGATACATTGATACTATAATTTGATTAATGTTCTTGACCCTGAGAATATGCAATTTACCTTCCAAAAATACTCATACAATTTTAAAGCAAATATCCTTTTTTATAATGATAAGATTTTTGTGTTCGTAGAGTTGAAATTTTTTTAATGCTGTCAAGGACATGGTTAAATGAGTAAATACAAAATATAAGCAGTCTTAATTGGTTATCTTTCTAAGTTAACTATTGCTATATACATTGAGTCTTAAAAAGCTTCATCTCCAATAATTCTGATTATAAACATATGATATAATAAAAGTGAAATCTTGGCATAAATCAATGTAAACTTTTCTACTGCCAAAATAATTTACAAATTTAAGAAAATAAAGGCACATATATAAAAGAGCATACACAGACATACATATACTAAAAGAGCAAGAAGGAGAAAATAATAAACTGCAAGAATTTTAGTACTATTTTTACTGGTTTTCTAGCATTTAAAATATGTTCTCTATGTAGCTTGAGTATATCTACCCTCTGCTCAATACCTCCTAGTCCTCCTTGATAACTTCATGTTATGTGTCCTCCACCTGTTATAATAATGAACTGACACAAATTAGTAATGCCTGTATGGGCATGAAGTATAGGACTATTATGATGAAGGGGAATGTACCAGGTTTGGCATCTCCTACTCTCCCGTGCCTTATAGCCATCAATAACCAATGATTTTTCAACTAGAGGTAATTACTTATGAGTCACTCCTGGATCCCTGTTGGAATTTTAAAGACCTTGATCTTGTGCAGGCAACCACAGCTATTTATGAGTTCATGAGCACAAGAATCCCGCCACTCCATCTCCAGCCCTTATGAATCATGTGTGAACACACATTCACTACTTTTTTATACCATCATACAAGTTAATAAAAACACAAACCAGAAAACAATTTTGATGTACTTTAAAACAGAAATTCATTTATTTAAAAAATACCTCAATTGTCAGGCTTTTGTTGAGCCTTAGAAAAGGACTTTGCACAGATATTCTATTAGAAATGTAAGAGAATTCCATATCTACTATTCTACATAACCCATTGCCTTTCTTTTTGTGGAGTGGACCTTCAATTTAATCAGAAATCAGTTGGTTGTTATGTAAAAGTCATATCACTATTACACTATCAACCACAATGATCACAATTATGGACCATTGGCTTTACAGCTAGGTATATTGGTGATTTTTCTCTCCCAATTGCCTGAATTGTATATTAGAGTAACATTGAAAGCCAGCCATCAGAATTCCAATCTGGAATATTATTGCTTAATTAGAATAAAGAATGTTAATAATAATTAGTGATGTTGACACAAGAATCAATAAGTGGAAACATAAATTCTTAAATGGAGTAGCATAAAATTATTTATTTAAAATAATAAAAGCCAGTATGATACATTCTTAGTATTTTATAATTATCATATATTACTTTAAAGTCAGACCAGTAAATGATTAAGATTTGAAATAGATTTTGCTATCTTAAAATAAAATTGAATGAATTCCATTGATGAGAAGTTTGAGAATACTAGGATATTTTTATTATTATTATTATTATTTGCTCTATAAATAATGCCATTCAAAATTTGCACCTCCCCCCTCCCATTTCCCTCCCACTCCCCACTCACCCTCCTCCCTCCCCATCCAGTCCTAAGTGAGGGCAGGGTACCCTGCCCTGGGAGAAGCACAAGGCCCTCCCCCCTCCATCCATGCCTAGGATGGTGTGCATCCAAACAGACTAGGATGCCAAAAAGCCAATACATGCAGCAGAATCAAATCCCAGTGCCATTATCACTGGCTTCTCAGTCAGCCCCCATTGTCAGCCAGATGGGTTTGATCACAGGCTCGTTCAGTACCAGTCCAGCTGGCCTTGGTGAGTTTCCATTAGATCAGTCACACCTTCTCAGTGGGTGGATGAACCCCTCGTGGTCCTGACTTCCTTGCTCATCTTCTCCCTCTCTCTGCTCTTCAACTGAACCTTGGGAGCTCAATCCAGTGCTCCAATGTGGGTCTCTAACTCTATTTCCATCTGTTGCCAGACAAAGGTTCTATGGTGATATCTAAGATATTCATCAGTGTGGTTATGGGACAAGGCCAGTTCAGGCACCCTCACCTCCACTGCCCAAGGACCTAGCTGAGGACATCCCCTTGGACACCTGGGAACCCCTCTAGAGCCAAGTCTCTTGCCAACCATAAAATGGCTCCCTTATTTAAGATATCTTCTTCCCTGCTCCCATATCCACCCATCTCAACGATCCTACTCCCCCAAGCTCTCCCCAATCCTCCCCTTCTCCCTTCTCTCTTCCTCTCTCCCCTTCCCCCATCCTATGCCCACCCCCACGCTCCCAACATTTGCCCGGCGATCTTGTCTGCTTCCAATTTCGAGGAGAATCTTATATGTTTTCCTTTGGGTTCACCTTATTATTTAGCTTTTCTAGGATCACAAACTATAGGCTCAATGTCCTTTGTTTATGGCTAGAATCCACTAATGATTGAGTACATACCATATTCATCTTTTGGGGTCTGGGTTTATCTCACCAGTATAGTATTTTCTATTACCATCCATTTGCATGCAAAATTCAAGATGTCATTGTTTTTTTTTTTTTTCCATACATTGTTTTGTTTTATTTTTTCCATTCAAGAACATAATTAAAGATAAAAAAA
>PVIU01026132.1:0-22710 GCA_004026605.1 Ondatra zibethicus | reverse complement strand
TGGCCAATAAGAGGCCAGATACTACACCTAACTACACTGTAAGCATTTGTCCTTATTTCCACAGGTAAGTGGGGTTGCACTCCTTATCAAGCAAACTTCTCTATGTAACAAACAACAACCATTACAGATAACCACAATCAAACCATAAAGTGTTGAATCACAGTCCCAATCGATACATCTACAAAACAATGTCCTCACCCAAGGCTCAGGGAACCTCATGAAAGAGGTGGCAAGAAGATTGTCATAGCTATGCAGAAGGGTGTCGCCAAAACAGACTGAAACATTGACCAATTGGTGAGAAGGCCTTAAGTTGGGGGGGAGGGGTCACAGAAACTCTCTGGACTAGTCCTAGAGAAAAAAGTGGGAAATACAGCTGGATGTAGAGGTCGGATGCCATGTATAAGGGACCTGTAGGTGGTGGCAGGAAGAGTGGGTCTTGCTGGAAGCATAGAGATTGGTTTTGGAGCAGGTAATTATGACCAAAGAAAGAATGGGCACTGAGTGTGGCATCAGAGCTTGATGTAACAGGTTTGGGGGAAAGCCTTACCAGGCTAGACTTTGTAGAAGGTTGTGGGAGGACTGAATGGATGGAAAGGTTGGTAGTAGTGTAGAAGTGGCCTGTAGGTGATACCTTGTTCTATTTATGTTTTAATATTTAAAAGTTCAATTGCTAATCACCTTCCCATTGCAATAATAAAACATCTGACACAATTAGTTATAAGGAGGAATGGATTGTTTTTGTTTCTGGTTCTAGGGCTTAGAGTCCCAGGACAAATCACCACATTTGCTTTGCCCTTAGGTAAGGCATCATAATACTGCAGAAGCACTTAGAAGAACATACTGCTCATCTCATAAATCAGGAAATGAAGCAGGAGGCAGGATGGAACAAAGGTTCAAACACCCACTCTGTAGCAATTCTGCAATGACAAAGTCTTTTATTAGTTTTTACCTTCCATAGGTCCACAGCACAGCTCCTTCTTGAACAAGTCTTACACATGGGTCTTTAATCAACATTTAGTATCCGTGCTGTAGCAAAATTATAGACCATTGCTTTGTATTTATGTCTATGAATGGTGACATGCTTTTAAACATAGACATATCCCAAGCCTCTGAGAAATAAACATTTAAGGACAAGATAGACACTTAGCCTTTCTTTGTCATTTTGTGAAACCTGATATATAATAAAGGATTTCCCTTCCCCATATTTTTTTACACAGGGTTTCTCTGTGTAACAGCTCTGGCTGTCCTGGAACCAGCTCTTGCAGACCAGGCTGGCCTCGAACTCATGGAATTTTTTCTGCCTGAGATTAAAGATGTGTGCCACCATTGCCCGACTGCCCCATATTTTTGACATATCTATAGATACTAGAGTTTAAGATAGGTGGTCACCTAAGGAGGCCCAAGTCTGCAACAAACTTGTTTTTTGCTATACTACACAGTTACATACAAATAAAAGAAAAAAGAAAGTAATCAATGAGGAAAACCATTGAAACCTCCTGTGATTATTTGCTCAGAATGATGTTAGTATTGGCATCATATTTGTAAGTTTTGTTTCATAATGGTTAGCAGCTCTTGGATATTTCCCTTAGTTATGTACAGCATATTTTATTTAAATAATGTTATTCTATTCCCAGAATTTCAATATCTACCTATATCAGTGACAATTTAATTTTTTTAGCAAACATATCAGTTATTACTATTGAGAAAAAATGGAAATATTTTTAAAGCTGTAATGTGTAAAGAGGAATTGTTTTCTTCAAATCTATAGAATTAAAAGATCTATCTTTATTTCATGCAATATTTCTACAGGGATGCTTGATAATAACATGCTCCTACCTCAAATCCCCTGGCTTACACACTGAATATCTGTATAACAGAAATACCCAGAGAGAATATTAAGATTTAGAGGGAAAATTGTTTTGTCATTTCAAAGCATTAAAACACTTGGTTCTACAAAAGAATAACCTTAAATATCTATCTACAAAAATCACAGAAAATCAAAAGTAGACAAAAGCTCATAAAAATCTAAAATTCAGACAATGAGATGAGTGGGTGGGACAGGACCTTCCAATCCTGAAGACCTGAGTTTTGTATAATCCACAGACACCTGCGGTGGAAGGGGAGAATTGGTTCCATAAAATTTTCTCTGACCTGTCCCCACTCTAAATAAATTAATAAGTAAATGCATGAAAGATAAAAATATGTTAAAACTTAGCTTAAAGATTGCAAACTCTGGACTTTTAAAATTCCACTAACTTCCAATCTTACAGAAAACTGGATTTTTCTTAGGAAATACCAGTGGGTAAACTGTCCTTTTAGGTACCTTTTTGCATGGATACATGAGTTAAAAATTGGACAAGTTTTAAATATAAGGGAAGAAATGTTGAAGTAGAGCTGGGAAACTGATTTGGAGAGGAGAGCTCAAATCCATACGTACTTGAGGAGAGGAAGAGAAGAAATGTAGGTTGAGGGGATGACAGGGAAGTGCCAGCTCTTACAGTGGTTGATACTGAATTCCAAAATTCTATAATGTTATACAGCCAAGAATCAGGTAGGCTAGCAAATGGGAAGGTATACACTGTATAAATATGGATACGTGTATGAATATAAGAATCATCTTGAAATCCCAGAAAGACCCAAAGATGTAGAGGAAACTGGAAATTGAATGTGAATATTAGTATCGGTAGGCAAATACATAATTAGGATTCCAGTATTGAAACATTTGCATCAATACTGAATATGTGAATTTAAGAAAATTTATAACTAAAGAAAACTATGAGTAGCTTACAGTAACACCCTTACCTCAATTTCCGTTTTAGAGCTTAAATCTAAGATACAGCCAATATATTGTTTCATTACTGGATTACCATGCTTCATTCACACTTTCTCAAATTTGCTTCTCACGCTTTCCTACCAATTCAATACTTGACACATGTGAGCAAGTCTCAAATATACTCATATGCACAATAAAAGGCAAATTCTATAGGAACAAGTATAGAGTCCCATCACTGGTATCCAGAACAGGAAAGCATGACATTCAGTAGTATTAAATATATAATGAATGAATGAACAAAAATCTTGCAAAAGCATTATACCAAAATATTCAGATAATATTTTAAAGTATTTATTCTATTTTTGATGTTGTAATACATCATTTCCCCCTTCTGGGGATAGTTGCATTTCTATAAGACTCCTCTAAAAAGAACTACCTCCTTCTCAAAGATTTTGTATTGAGTGTTCCATGTTAGAAATATGTGACATGGTTGTGTCTCTATATTGTGTTAAACATTATTGAATAGTCACAAATTCACAAGGTTCTGTAGTTTTATTGGGAGGAATCTGCTTAGTAGTCCTATTTTCTTTGACAATTATGGTTGAGAAAAACAGATTCCTTAATTGCAATTTTAATTGTTAATGTTAACATATTCACATCACACAGTAAATCTATATCTAAAGATTATATAGAGGTTACAGAATGGTTCCAAATGCATCAAAGAGGATACAATAGAGTTCAAGGATTTCAAAGTCAACTGAAACAAATTAGCTGGTAGGAAAGCAAATGGAATCTCTTTAAGAATAAGCTAACACTTCCAAGGTGCGCGTCTCCTGCCACTGCTGGTAGAGACAGCTGCAAGATCACAGTTGAACCAAACAAATGAGACTTGAAGGCTGAAGAGGAGAAGAGATGGATAAGACCCAGGAGAACAAAGAGGCATATTGTGGACAACAGACCGAGATATAAAAATGAACATGTGGATGGACATCAATTTAAGTAGGCTGTGTCATCACTAAGTTCCAAGCTGAACCAAAGTTTCTGGGACAAACGGGATTATTCTGCTGGGAATTCCTTGATGTACTTGCTGAGTGCTCTCATGACATGTCAGTATGGTTTAATCACCATTTATCCCAATGTCATCTGGTCTCCACTTTCTGGGATCAGAAACAATTTTCTCATTTTGATACACCCAATACGTTCTTGGTCTTAGTTTTCTATATGAAATTTTAACATACATATGTGTTTCATAGGCCATGTTTCCTAGTATAAATTTGTGGAGTAACATCTTTTCTAAACTTATGGGTTATTTATCAGTCTGTGCCTAGTAGGCAGTGACAGAAACATGGGCTATTAACAGGTCCACCACATTACACAGGAATTCTCCATCCAATGAATGAAGTCAAACACTGATATTCACTTGGTGGTGTGGGAAGTCCTTTTGTCTATGTGTTGCTTTTATAGGTTAATGAATAAATATGTTTTGGCCAGTGCTTAGCAAAATAGAGATAGGTGGGAAAACTAAACTGAATGCTTGGAGAAAGAAGGCGGAGTCAGTGAGAAGCCATGTCCTCCCACCTGGAGACAGATGCTGGAGGCCAGG
The DNA here is from genome assembly GCA_004026605.1 of Ondatra zibethicus. Lineage (NCBI taxonomy): Eukaryota > Metazoa > Chordata > Mammalia > Rodentia > Cricetidae > Ondatra > Ondatra zibethicus. Next base: position 18,334 of record PVIU01026132.1, on the reverse strand, counting down.
CAGAACTTTACCCGGTAATCCACAGCCACATGGCAATACACAGATTAATAGAAATGGGCTAACCAAAGATAGAAGACCTAGCTAGCAATATGCTCAGGTGATTGGCCGAGCAGTGATTTAAATAATATAGTTTCTGAGAGGTTATTTTGAGTCTGGGCAGCTGGGAACCAACAAGTGGGTTCCCACAACAACTCAGGCCATAGCGCAGTCTGAAAAAAAATTATTCTTTTATCCAGTATGCAGTAAATTTGGGCAGGATAAACCTTAGCTCAATAGTTCTTCTTACGCTTTCTGATCCTGAATTCTTGTATATTGTGCAAATACTAGTATACAGAAAGCCAATGCAATTCTTTTAATTAAAAATTTTGACTTAACAAAAAAAGGTTTTTTTAACTTTTGCTTTCAATTTTTAAGGGAGAAAAGGAACATATTTTGAGTAAATGTCATAATCGTAGGTAACAAAAGCTGAACATTTTTAGTGTTTTATGTTACATATCTATACTGTCTAGTACTTTTTCTCTGAGACAGGTTTTCTCTGTGTAGCTTTGGTGCCTGTCCTGGAACTCGAGGCTGGCCTTGAACTCATAGAGATCCACCTGCTCTGCCTCCCAAATGCTGGGATTAAAGGCATGCATTCCCATTACTCAACTATGTCTAATATTTTTTTTAAAAGGGAAATAATGATTTTTATATAGGGAAATATAAGGATAAAGTACGAAAGGTTTCTATACTAGCCTCTTCCCTTCTCCAGTGCAGCACAGAGTTCCTCCTGAGATTTGGAAGTTGTTTGGAATATTAAAGAAAGCCGTATTTATTCATATTCACTTTCTGGAGATGTCATTTCTCTTATATGATGGCTCTACAAATGAAGGTCAGTTGTACTTGATTTTTTCTGTTTTCCTTTGCTTCAGGAGGGGTCCCAAGATATCATTTATCCATTCTAGTTAAAATGAAATCCCTCCTTTTTCAATATAAATGAATTTGAGTGTTTATATTTTTTGTTTTGGTATGTGTACACACATATGTGTATGTGTGCGTGTTGCTTTGAATGAGAATAGATCTCATAAGTTCATATATTTGAATACTTGATTCCCAATTTGTGGAACTGTTTGGGAAAGATTAGGCCGTTTGGTTTTGGGAGGAGGTGTGTCACTGGAAGTTGGCTTTGAGGTTTTAAAATTTCATTCCATTCCCACTTAGCTCTCTGTCTCATGCTTATGAATCGAATGTAAGCATTAACATCTACTGCTATGTGTGCCTGTCTACCGCCATGCTCCCTCCCATGATAGTCATGGACTCATTTTCTCAAACTATAAACAAATCTCTGATAAATTATTTTCTTTCATAAGTTTCCATGGTAATGTGGGGTTGTTTTGTTTTTTGTCCCAGCAGCAGAAAAGTAACCCCATTTTTGTTTCTGCCATCTTCAAGGGTTCCTTATTTTATTTAGACAAAAAAAATCAGTGTTAGAATTAGTTCTAAGGAGGCTTACCAATCCTGGTGTGAAGATTATGGAATAGATGACATCATGCTGTATGCAAACAGGGAATTCTGTCTTCTGTCTTTTGGTCCTAAAAGTTACTGAAAATTACTGAAGACCAAGGAAAGCTTTTCTTTTTCTTTAACTATAGCAATAGTCATTGTTACCTCATGGAAGTAAGGCACACAAATGCATTAATTCTGGTGTGTGTCACAACTTCTGATTCAAAATACATAAGAAAAATTTAGACTAGAACCCAAACATTTACAGCTTCTGTGAATTTCAGTGCTGATTTGATATCTGGTTCTTCCAGCAATAGAAATATATCCTAAAACAAAACAAAACAAAACAAAAAAAAACAAAACAAATCTTCATGTTCCCCTTGCTTTCCTTGCTTGTCTCTGTGGACTTGCTATATTTTTTTTTACCACACCCTGTGCTCAGATAAGTCACAGAAGCAGAGTTTTGAATGATAAAACTAAGGATACATTTGTTTCATATAAAATCAGTATGATCATTGAACATGTTATGTGAAATTTATAATAAGCTGCAATCGTTAATGTTCTCAGCCCTGTCAGAAGGTACTAAAATTTTCAATCTCTGTATTGAGTTTAATCCTCCTAGATACAATTCTGTGCTGGGTAAAGATCTGTCTGACAGGGTTTACAAAAATTTGGTTTATTTCTTTAAAAAAATAGGGACTTAAAATTTTCTATTTACAATTTTATTGCACTTTAAAAATGATAGCTAAACCTGTGGGGGAAATGTCACGCTGGATAAAAAGAGAATAAATAAAAACGAAAACATCCCCAGGCTAGGAAGATTACAATCATTATGAATCCAATATTTCTTTTCTAATTGGCAGAGAAGGAGAACAGAGAAATACAAACAATCAGTACATCAATGACAATAAAACAACATCAAATTATCACATGGAGATTGCAGACCCATTTCAGAAAGCTACTTGCCATTTTCTCTGGGGTTTTCATCATATATCAATGCTGTAGATAAAGGAAAAATATCCTACTTGCTCTAACAAAATAATGTTTTCTAGATAGATGAAAGAAATATCAAGTTTCAACATAAAAGAAAAGCGACAGTGTTTAACTAGAAATAGCAATAAAATAAAAAGATTGGAAGAAGAAAACAAGCATGCTATTTTCAAATTTTAAAGTGATTTTTGTTGTTTCATGGTATACCTTTAATTCACCTGTGCTTCATTTGACACAGTCATCCAGTAAAGCATGTGTTGCTGCTATAGTTTGTCCTTTCAGTATAGGGTTGGAAGCACCGTCATTCAGAGAACAATTGAGCCTTTCTTACCTCAGGGCGGCAGGAGTTCAAGGAGTTTGGCTCTAGAAATATCAGCGGCTAACAAAGCCCCTCTGGTCCTGGAGTTTCTGAGGCTTTTGTGTCATAGACTCAAAGAAGCACTTATCCAGACAACAAGGACAGTGACTTTTGGAATGGAGTTCATTATAGATTTTTAGTGATAACTTGTGAGACAAGGAGAAAACAGAGTTGTTTTGCAGTAAGAGCTATTCCAAAGAAATTGGTTCTATCAAGATGTCAGTTCAGGGATTTTTATTTTTATAGGACATAGGAAATAATCTAGGCCAAGGCATGGGTGATGAATTGGTCAGGGTCAGTTCAGTTGGACCACCCATAGGTGCCTATATCAGCAGAACTCTGACAGAGCTTCTGGGAAACTGTATAAAAGAACAAATTGTATGTATGTATGTAAACACACAAAACAAAAACAAACAAACAAATCCAGACCAGAAACTAGAACCCACAAATATTTCTGGCATTTCTGTCCTCCATGCAAAACAATATGAAAGACATTTCCAGATTCTGGAAAAGTGTAAGGATTTTGGTTTTACTCCCTAAGATTTCTTGACCAGTTTCCATACCATGCTGTCATCACTTTGACTTTTCTAATCTTCATTGTCAACTTGACACACCTGGGAAGAAAGAACCTCAGTTGAGGAATTGCCTCCTAGCATATGGGCTTGTGGGCATGCGTGTGGGGCATTTCACCATTACTAGTTGGTATAGAAGGCTGAGTCTACTGTGGAAAGTGATATCTCTAGGCAGGTGCTATTGGGCTGAGTAAGACAAACACAAACCAATGAAAACAGTGCTCCTCCATGGTTTCTGCTTGAGTTCCTGCCCTGGCTTCCCTCAAGAGTAGACTGTATTATATTTCCAAAAGAGTAGACTGTACGCTGAAATAAATCATTTGCTTCCCAAGTTGCATTTAGTCAGAAAATTTTATTGTATCAACAGAAAAACAAGCAATAACATGCCAATTTTTGTTTCATTGTAAAATATATATGAAATATATATATGTAAAAAAGTTTAATATTAAGATTCACAGTTTTAATTTAAAATGCCAATTGTAATTGTACATATATATTAATTAAATTATATAGACTTTAGATCTATTTTATTTACTTCCAAATATTTTTGTATAATAAAGTCTAATAAAATTAAAATATAATACAATATATAATACATGGTTTGACAACATCCATTAAACATTTCCTGAATAGTCTCTTTTTGATGGATGGGGGTTGATTGGAGTTGAAAAGAGACAGATATTGTAATATAACTGATTTCCTAGGGGATAAAAAGAACAATCATTGCTCATATATATATGTATATATACACACATATATAATTATTTTATAATATATATTATTTTATATTAGTGACTACAGCAACTAATGAATGAAGAGTATAGAGACAGCTGGCTAGATAAATGGAAGTAGTGATAATGCTATTGCCTCTTCCCAGCAGAAGGAAAGAGAAATTCTCTGGGCGTCTCAACCACTGTTACTTCTGCACTTCCCCAGTTGCAAGTACTCTTGTGAGATTCTAGACTATTAATGTAGTAGCAGAAGATTCACTGAGAGTGAGACTCTGTGAGACAGCCTATCTAAGGTCATCATCCATGATGAAGTGTGTTCTAGTGGTGTGGTTGTTTTGGGGTCACTCTTTCTGTTCTAAATATCCCTTCACCTACAGTCTGTAAGTTAGCTCAATAAACTCATTGATTCTTCAAGTTGGAAATCTGTAAAATTCTTGCTTTTTGTTTTTCATCAGTGCTCTATCTGGGGTGAATAGACATTTATTCAAGCCCCCTGCAAACATTAACACACCAGATATGTATATAATACAGTATAAATAAGGAGCAAATTAATAATTCTGTGTTAATCAGTTTTGATTTTATATATGAATACAGACAAATAAAAAACAAAATAAACTAAAGTCAATGCCTTCAAAGAGTTATAACAAATATATACAAATACATTTTAAAGATAAATAGATATATTTTATATTTTTAATAAATTTATTCATTATGTACACAGTGTTCTGTCTGCATTTCAGAAGATGGCATCAGAAATCATTACAGATGTTTGTGAGCCACTATGTGGGTGCTGAGAATTGAACTCAGTCAAGACTTCTGGAATAGCAGTCAGTGCTCTTAACCTCTCAGCCATCTCTCTAGTCCATATATATTTTCAACTAATGGTCATATATCATTTTCAAGTTTAATAATATTTTTCTGTAAAACAATACATTTAAAATGAGAATTGTCTGGTGATATTGCTTTAATTGTCTGCTTGCAGTTGCCTCATTTCATGTCTAGTTTTATTATTTTGCCGCTTTTATGTAAACATGTCACAAGTCAGATAAAAGATAAATAAAAACCAAAAAAATGTTTATTCACACAGAGCAAATTGCTTTTTATGGGTTGCTATTTGAGTAATGAGATTAAAAAACATACAAGAAGAAATGTCAGAAAATAATTTAAAGGAAAATTAATTGGCTACTCTTTTCAATTTTCATTTGCAATTCTAGTATGCATACCTTATATATCTACTCATCAGAAAAGAAAATGCATTGACTATGTTATAGTATTTCTTATATTCACAATACTGATGTAAAACTTGTAACAGAAGGGTTTACTCATGACAGAAAACCTTAAATTTGGCATAACTTCATGGGAAATTTGCTTATTGTACCCAAATTTAAAATGCCTGGAGACTTAAAGAGACAGCATGGGAGAGACTTTTTAACATCAACTTTTAATAAATATTTGCATATGTTTATACTGATGATATTCATCAGTAACCTTTCTACTTTTCTTTCAGCCCAAAGGAGCTAAGAGACATCACACAAACTAGAACTCTCCCCTACGTGGGAACCTTTGTGAAATTTTATACTTTTGTGTTGCCAACTAAATCAGCTTTGATATTTGCCCTCCAGAGCAAGGAGACCTACTTCAAAGTTTGCTTCCAGGATTATGTTTCACAGTGTTCATTCTTGCCAGTGAGTTGAACTAAAAAGCCAGCTGGCAGTGCAGCAGAAACCCTGGAATATATATCCTTCATCCTCAAAGGATAGAAAAACTGGAAAAAGTACATTGGTCTGTGTAAGCCAGCTCCTAAGTAGAAGTAGACTTGCTCTGATCTGGAAGAGTAATACAGAAGAAAAGAAAACCCAATACCTTCTCATCCAGTTACCATAAGCAACCAGTCTTTTTGTATATTCTGAGATTTTATTTACAAAGCAACTTTTTGAAATATTACTATGTATTTACTGATTAGTCTTCCTAGCCCATGACTAAAACAATATGGGTAACTTAAAAAAAACTAACATGAAAAAGAGCCAGAATCAAAAGCTACCATGAAAAGAGTAAATCAGTTTTTATTGACTTATACAAGAGAAAAATTAAAACATTTAACAATACGGCTCTAGGTAGTAAAACTACAAAAGAAAGGAAAAGCCTACTATAGTACTAATACTGCTGCTGCAGAAGGAGCTGTCAGTAACCCTTCCGCCGATGGATCTATGAGCTGAAATAACTAAGCCGACATACACTGAGACACACAGTCTAGATATATTGTAGTACTTGAGTAGAGTTAGTTTGTTTTCTTCAGCTCTTGGCCCAGGGTAGCAAGGGTGCACATATGCATGTAATGTGTGATTAAGATGGATAGCTGCTGGAAAGAGACAGCTGATCTTGATCCTTGGAAAGCCCATGGGAAGCTAGAGTTTAATTGATTTCCAATATGAAAATCTGGATTCATGCATATTAATTTTAGATATACACAGTTTATAGTCACTGATTCATTGGTAAGAGTTTTACAGCTCACGAATGATGCCTTGTGTGTGTATTCCAAAAGCATAGCTGCTACTATTCATTGGTAGCTGAAGAATGTGAGTCAAATCCAAGCAGTGATGTATCCCTGAAAGCAAGCTTAGCTCTGACAACAAAGAAGATTAGAAATGAAAGAGACATGATAGAACAGAGCTTTTGTCTCTGTACTAGACCACTGTTAGATTACATCCACAAGTTACCCAAGCCACTCGGATAGTCATAGTTTTTTACAATTTTCTTTATAATCTTCCCAACAATGCACCTAAAACCTCACTATTTTACATTCTAAACTTTGTATGCTGTTATCTGTTTGGAAAAACAGATAATTTTATGTGGATGATAAATTAACTTTTACATTATACCTGTCTTTCCATCTTTAATTCTTACTGTTGCACCTATTATCCACCCCACATAAGAAAAGCTCACTTCTGCTACATACCATACAAATCTAGACAAGAGAAAAGCAGATAAATCTAGAAAAAAAGAAAGGATTATTAATTGTTTTGTTATAATGTGCACCACCTAAATGTGGTAGGTAGAAATTCTTAGTTTCTTTAGAAAATCATTTTTATTAGTATACTTCTAGTTATTCTACAAAATGAAGATGTGCACAAAGCAAAATTATTTACCTACACAGTAAGATATGATAATTTATCAGAAACATCTATAATCACTATTAAAAATATTGGACTTGTCCCCAACTCAGCCTGCTCTGGCTGAGGGTCTGGGGATACAATGGTATATGTTACTGCTGCAGGGGTTTCTTTATTCCACTGAGCCAACACCTACCAAGTCCGCCTTTTTTTCTGTGAGGTCCTTAGCCAGCAAGTGGCCCTGCTCCTGTACCAGAAGTTCCATCCAGAGGGGTAAGTGTGTGCCCACCTGGCTGGCTGGACACCCTGGGAACTGAATACAAGCATCCACCTAATCCCCTAAACTTCCTGGCCATTCAGTGGGCCTTCTCCCTGACTACTGGCTTCCTCTAGTTATCCCATCCCAGCTTGCCCCCAAGCCCTCCTTTCCATCTGAGGGGTCCTTAGATCCACCACCACAGCCTACTTCAGGGTGGAGGGGATCTGAGAGCCAACTCCAGTGCTGAAGGGACCAAAGAGAGGTCAGACCAAGAAAAAACCCCAAGTACACAGTTAGCCATAGCAAAGATTGGAGCAAGCCGCCAAAAATCTCCAGTCGGCATTTGAAGGAAGAAATGGGCAGGCACCAATGCAAGAATTCCTCCAAAGACCTGAAAAAAAAAAACATGATAAAACCAGAATCCAGCGAAAATAGAAAAGGAAGACTTAAACACCCTAATCCAGAAGAAATAGAAGAAATAGATCTTAAACATAACATTATGAAAGTGTAAGAGACCATTAAACAGGATGTAAAAAACTCCCTTAAAGAAATGGATTGAGAAGTTAGAAGAGATGAATAAATCCCTCAAAGATACCCAAGAAAACCAAGAAAAAGCAATCAAACAGGTAATGGAAACAGTTCAAGACTTGAAAACTAAAATGGAGGCAATGAAGAAAACACAAACCGAGGGATGGCTGGATATGGAAAATCTGGAAAAACGAACAAGAACTACAGAGAAAAGTATAACCAACATAATACAAGAGATAGAAGAAAGAATCTCAGATGTTGAAGGTACTATAGAGGAAATAAACTCAGTGATCAAAGAAAACAGCCAATCCAACAAATTCTTAACACAAAACATCCAGGAAATCTGGGACACCATGAAAAGACCAAACCTAAGAATAATAGGGGTAGAAGAAGGAGAAGAACTCCAGAATCAAAGGCCCAGAAATATATTCAACAAAAATATACAAGAAAACTTTCCCAACCTAAAGATGGATATTCCTATGAAGGTACAAGAAGCATACAGAACACCAAATAGACTGGATCAAAAAAAAATCCCCTTGCCATATAATAATCAAAACACAAAACATACAGAATAAAGAAAGAATATTAAGAGCTGAAAAGGAAAAGGTCAAGTAACATATGAAGGTAAACCTATCAGAATTACACCTGACTTCTCTATGGAAACCATGAAAGCCAGAAGGTCATGGATAGATGTGCTACAGACACTGAGAGACCATGGATGCAAGCCCAGACTACTATACCCAGCAAAGCTTTCATTCACCATTGATGGAGAAAACAAGATATTCCAGGACAAAACCAAATTTGAAATTTGAACAATACGTATCCACAAACCAAGCCTTACAGAAAGTACTAGAAACAGGATCCAACATTCTGTTGTTTACAAGAAATATACGTCAACCACAAAGACAGACATTACCTCAGAGTAAAGGGTTGGGAAAAGGTTTTTCAATTAAACGGACCAAAGAAACAGGTGGGTATGGCTATACTAATATCTAACAAAATTGACTTCAAACTAAAATCAATCAGAAGAGATGGAGATGGACACTTCATACTCATAACAGGAATAATTCATCAGGATAAAGTCTCAATCCTGAATATCTATGCCCCTAATATAAAAGCACTCACATATGTAAAAGAAATGTTACTAGAGCTCAAAGCACACATCAAACCCCACACACAAAGAGTAGGTGATTTCAAAACTCCTCTCTCAGCAATGGACAGTTCAACCAGACAGAAATTTAACAGAGAAATAAGAGAACTAACAGAGGTAACGAATCAAATGGACTTAACAGACATCTCTAGAACATTCCACCCAAAAAGGAAAGAATATACCTTCTTCTCAGCATCTCATGGAACCTTCTTGAAAACTGATCACATACTGGGTAACAAAGCAAACATCCACAGATACAAAAAAAATTTTAGTAACCACCTGTGTCTTATTGGATCACCATGGAATAAAGTTAGAATTTAACAACAATTCTACCCCTAGAAACCCTACAAACTCATGGAAACTGAACAGTCAACTACTGAACCACCCCTGAATCAGGGAAGAAATAAATAAATTAAAGTCTTCCTTGAATTCAATGAAAATAAAGACACAACATACCCAAACCTATGGGACACTATGAAAGCAGTGCTAAGAGGAAAGTATATAGCACTAAGTGTACAAATTAAAAAAAAAAAAAAGAAAGCGGAGAAAGCTCACTTTAGAGACTTAACAGCACAGATGAAAGCTGAAGAAAAAAAGACACTCACCTAGGAGGAATAGAAGACTGGAAATAATCAAACTGAGGGCTGAAATCAACAAAATAGAAACACAGAAAACAATCCAAAGAATCAATGAAAAAAAGAGCTGGTTCCTTGAGAAAATCAACAAGATGGACAAACCCCTATCCAAACTAATCAAAAGACAGAGAGAGAATACACACAAATTAACAAGATCAGAAATGAAAAGGGGGACATAACAACAGACAGTGAGAAAATTCAGAGAATCATTAGGTCTTACTACAAAAGCCTGTATGCCACAAAGTTGGAAAATGTAAAAGAAATGAACTTTTTTTTTTTAGATAACTACTATATACCAAAATTAAATGAAGACCAGGTGAACAATTTAAATAAATCTATATGTCATGAGGAAACAGAAGCTGTCATAAAAAAAAACCCAACCAAAATTTCCCAGGACCAGATGGTTTTAATGCAGAATTCTACCAGAACTTCCAAGAAGAGCTGATACCTATACTCCTTAATGCGTTTCACATGGTAGAAACAGAAGGGTCATTGCCAAATACTTTTTATGCAGCTACAGTTACCCTGATACCAAAACCGTACAAAGACTCAACCAAGAAAGAGAATTACAGACCAATCTCACTCTTGAACATCAATGCAAAAATTCTCAATAAAATACTGGTCAACCTAATCCAAGAAAACATAAAAAAAAATCATATATTATGATCAAGTAGGTTTCATCCCAGAGATGCAGGGCTGGTTCAACACATGAAAATCTATCAATGTAATCCTTCATATAAATAAATTGAAAGAAAAAACATATGATCATTTAATTAGATGCCAAAAAAGCGTTTGAAAAAATTCAAAACCCCTTTATGATACAGGTCTGGAGAGATTAGGGATACAAGGTTCATACCTAAATATAAAAAAAGCAATATACAGCAAGCCAACAGCTAACATCAAATTAAATAGAGAGAGACTCAAAGTAATTCCACTAAGATCACAAACAAGACAAGGCTGTCCACTCTCTCCATATCTCTTCAACATGGTGCTTGATGTTCTAGCAATAGCAATAAGACAGCATAAGGAGATCAAGGGGGTTCGAATTGGAAAGGAAGAAGTCAAACTTTCATTATTTGCAGATGATTTGATAGTGTACATAAGTGACCCCAAAAACTCTACCAAAGAACTCCTGCAGCTGATGAAAACCTTCAGTGATGTGGCAGGATACAAGATCAACTCAAAAACATCAGTAGCCCTCCTATACACAAAGGATAAAGAAGCAGAGAGGGAAATCAGAAAAACTTCACCTTTCACGATAGCCACAAATAGTATAAAGTATCTTGGGGTAACACTAACCAAGGAAGTGAAAGATCTATTTGACAAGAACTTTAAGGCTTTGAAGAAAGTATTTGAAGAGGATACCAGAAAATGGATGGATCTCCCATAGTCTTGGATTGGTAGGAATAATACAGTAAAAATGGCAAGTCTACCAAAGGCAATATAAAAATTCAACACAATCCCCATCAAAATCCCAACAAAATTCTTCACAGACCTTGAGAGAACAATAATCAACTTTATATGGAAAAAGAAAAAAAAACCCAGGAGAGCCAAAACAATACTATACCATAAAGGTACTTCCGGAGACATTAGCATCCCTGACTTCAAACTCTATTACAGACCTACAGTAATGAAAACAGCTTGGTATTGGCATAAAAACAGAGATGTTGACGAATGGAATCCAATCGAAGACCCGGATATTAACCCACAAACCTATGAACACCTGATTTTTGACAAAGGAGCTAAAATTGTACAATGGAAGAAAGAAAGCATCTTCAACAAATGGTGCTAGCATAACTGGATGTCAACCTGTAGAAGAATGAAAATAGATCCATATCTATCACCATGCACAAAACTCAAGTCCAAACGGATTAAAGAACTCAGGATAAATGTGTCCATATTGAACCTGATAGAAGAGAAAGTGGAAATTAGACTGCAACACATATAACCCCAGTAGCACAGAAAATAAGAGAAACAATGAATAAATGGGACCTCCTGAAACCGAGAAGCTTCTGTAAAGCAAAGGACACTGTCATTAAGACAAAAAGGCATCCTACTGAATAGGAGAAGATCTTCACCAACCCCACATCAGACAAAGATCTGATCTCCAAAATATATACAGAACTCAAGAAACTAGACATTGAAATTCTAAATTACCCAATTAAAAAATGGGGTACTGAACTGAACAGAGAATTATCAACAGAAGTTCAAAGTGCCAAAAGATACTTAAGGTCATATTCTTATTTCTTAGCTTTCACCACATGATCATTTCATTAGATGCCGAAAAGCATTTGACAAAATTCAACACCCCTTTATGATAAAGGTATTAGAGAGATTAGGGATACAAAGATCATATCTAAATATAATAAAAGCAATATATAGCAAGCCAACAGCTATCATCAAATTAAACTGAGAGAAACTCAAAGCGATTCCACTAATATCAGGAACAGGACAAGCTGTCCACTCTCTCCATATCTCTTCAACATAGTGCTTGAATTTCTAGCAATAGCCAAAATGGCCAAAGGATACTTAAGGACATGTTCAACTTTTTTAGCTATCAGGGAAATGCAAATCAAAATAACTTTGAGATTCCATCTTACACCTGTCAGAATGGCTAAAATCAAAAACACCAATGATAGCCTATGCTGGAGAGGATGTGGAGTAAGGGGAACACTCACCCACTGCTGGTGGGGATGAAAACTTGTGCAACCACTTTGGAAATCCGTGTGGCGGTTTCTTAGGAAATTGGAAATCAACCTACCTCAGGATCCAGCAATACCACTCTTGGGAATATACCCGAGAGATGCCCAATCATACTACAAAAGCATTTGTTCATCTATGTTCATAGCAGTATTATTTGTAATAGCCAGAACCTGGAACCAACCTAGATGCCCCTCAATGGAAGAATGGATAAAGGAAGTGTAGAATATATACACATTAGAGTACTAATCAGCCGTAAAAAACAATGACATCTTGAATTTTGCCTGCAAATGGATGGAAATAGAAAACACTATCCTGAGTGAGATAACCCAGACCCAAAAAGATGAATATGGTATGTACTCACTCATTAGTGGACTCTAGCCATAAACATTGAGCCTATAGTTCACAAGCCTAGAGAAGCCATATAACAAGGTGAACCCAAGAAAAACATATAGAGATCCTCCAGAAAATTGGAAGCAGACAAGATCCTCGGGCAAAAGTTGGGATCATGGGATTAGGGGTGGTGTGGGATTGGGGGAACGGAAGAGGGGGAGACAGAAGGGAGAAAGGAAGGATTGGGGGAGAACTTGGGGGAGTGGTAGGGTTGAGATGGAGGAAGGGCGGATATAGGAGCAGGGAAGAAGTTATCTTCATTAAGGGAGCCATTTTAGGGTTGGCAAGAGACTTGGCTCTAGAAGGGATCCCAGGTGTCCATGGGGATGTTCCCAGCTAGGTCCTTGGGCAGCAGAGGATAAGGTGCCTGAACTGGCCTTTTCCCATTGTCACACTGATGATTATCTCGAATGTCACAATAGAACCTTCGTCAGACTATGGATGGATGCTTAGGTCAAAACTTCTTTTGAAAATTGAATACAATTGTTATACAGAGGTAATTGGGGAAAATGTGGGGAATTTAACTGGCAAGAGGTAATGGAGGGTGATACAGAGTAAGAGGGGCAGAGGAGAGATAAATAATTCTAAAGGTATTTTAAAACACAATAAAATATTATTTTATAAACACATTTGAAAATATTCTGTTTCTCTCTCTCTCTCTCGCTCTCTCTCTCTCTGTATGTATATGTGTGTTTGTGTGTGTGTGTGTTTAGTTTAAATAGAGTTATTCAATGTGGGGCGATAATTTTTTCCCTAAGAACAATAGATCATCTCTCAAAAATTCCAATGCCAGTTATTGGAAACTTCCTTTTAAGTTGTTTGTCAGGGAAGTTCAAGAGACCCTCAAACAATTTAAAGCCATTTTTGTCCTTAGTTGTCTCTTAGAACTTGAAGGTAGGTACCTAATGCTGAAGATGCCAGATATTTCAGAAACAGAATCTAGGGAAATTGACTGGGAACTGGCCTGGAAATTTCCTTTCAGAGGATTTGCTCTCATTATACTGGGAGGAAATTTACCAAGGAAGGAAAACCATCAGTCTTCCCCTGGGAAGAGCACAGCAATTACTTATCTAATATTAAATGCTCAGCACTAAAAGCATATACATGTAAATAAGACTGTATGTACTGAGTGGGTTGTATTTATATATTTAGAAATGCACACACACACAAACACACACACGCAGATATGCAACAGTCATAAAATAAGACATAAACGTGAGAACGATCTAATTGTTATAATGTAATAAATAAATAAATTTCTTAAAGTCAGGTTTCGGGATGTTTGTTTTAATTCTAGCACTTGTGTAACAATGACAGATGAATCTTTTTGTTAGTTGAGGTCAGCTTGACTTACATAGTGAGACTCCATATAAAAAAAACTTATAAAAGAATTAGGTAGTATCTGAATTCTTGTGTTACTTTGAAGGTTCATAACCTACTTGTGTTAGCGCCTAGGCTGCTTGTCTTGGTTGAAATTCTACTTCTAGATAATTGGCCTCTACCTTGGTGAGGTGTATAAATTTAACCTCCTCTAACCAGGAGAGGCTTTCACAGAAGGCTGTAAGAAACTTCCTCTGGAGACTATGAAATCACTAAAAGGTCAAGCAATCGTTCCTCCTTGTTAGAGCTTTCACAACTTTGGGCCAAAACACATGTCTAGAAAGTTCCCTTGAAGAGGAAATAATAGAAAAAGCACAAAGCGTTAAAGTTGGGTTGCCTGCAACATTTAATATTAGAGAGTATTATTCCCCTGCATAGTGTTTTAATACTTAGACTACTACTAGTAGTAATAGTCTTTGTTTTATATACGAGATTTCTGAGACAAAAGCATTAAGGTAGGTCAATTAAAACAGCTCATGTTCCCATGAAGATATCAAAGCCACTATCCCAAAACAAACCTTGAATTTTGACAAAAATGTGGTGGTTTGAATGAGAATGACATCCATATGTTTGAATGTTTATTTCTGAAGATGATGAGACTGTTTGGGAAGAATTAGAAGGTATAGCCTTTTTGGAGGAGGTGTGTCAACGGGTCAAGATCATGATGGGGAAACCCTCAAAAACAGCTGACCTGAGCAAGTGGGAGCTCACTGACTCTAGACTGACAGCTGGGAATAGGCCTGAAATTCTGAATGTGGGTGACAGTTCTGTGACTTGGGTAGTCTATGGAGGCACTGGCAATGGTACCAGAATTTATCCCTAGTGCATGAACTAGCTTTTTGGAGCCCATTTCCTATGTAAAGATGCCTTGCTCAGACTTTATATAGGGATAAGGATTTTTGGCCCTGTCTCAACTTGATATGCCAGATTTTGTTGACACCTCATGGGAAGCTGGTTATGGAGGGGGAAGGAGGAGGGGAGGTAGGGAGAACTATGCTTGGTATATAAAATGACAAAATAATTTTTAAAATAAAGAATAATAATAATAAAAAGCTAGACATTCTAAACATAGCTCCTTTTGCATATGTGGCTTAGGCTCCAGAAAAATTGGTGACCATTATCCCTCCCTGTATAGTAATAAAAGTTTTTCAGTACAATAATATACAATGTTTAGTTGGAAATGTAGCATCTAACAGCATAGAAAGCACTTGTTCTTTGAGTTTCTATGGTTGAGATACCTTTCTGCATGTTAATGAGTAGGCTGCTAATACTCCCTTTGATTGAAACAGCCAATAAAGTTTCCCCTTACTCTTATTCTTGTTCCTGTGTGCTTGTTTGTTTGTTTTAGATACTGGGTCAGACTATGTTGCTTCTGCTGTCCTACAATTCACTATATAGACCAGGCTTGCCTTGAACTCACAGACTTCAGACTGTCTTTGCCTCCCAAATTCTGGGATTAAAGGTATGGGCCATGATGCTGAGCTAAAATTTTCCCTTCCTGAGATGACTTTCTGTCTTTTGTAATAAAAAAATTGAGGATAATACATATAATTGGGCTGGAAAATGTGAGGATTGTGCTATTATCTTTTTGTTGTAATATAAAATAAGCTTCTGTTTTTGTTTTATTTCTCTCTCTTTCTCATTTGCATTTATTTGTGTTTGATTTATACCTTTATTTTTCTTTTCATGTGTATGTGGTAAGCATTTTGTACACATGTTTGTATGTATGTGGAGGTCATAGGTTCATATCAGGGAGGCTTCTTTGTTGGTTGCTCCTCTACATTTTTCTTTGAGACTGGGTTTCTCACTCAAACCCAGAACTCACTGATAGGGCTAGTCAGACAAACACACTTGCTTTAGGAATCTCATTTCCATCTTTAGAAGCTGAAAATTCAAGTTGGCCACCATTCCTACTGGACATTTATATGGGTTCTAAGGGCTCCAAACTCTGGTCCTCTTGTTTGTACATCAAGTGCTTCAACCAATGAGTCGCTTCCCTAGCTCTTGATATCTTACATGACAGTTAAAGTCCAGGCAGTTATTCAAAGGTTGGATTTTACATTATTTATAACAAGTTTCATTTATTGACACCATTCTTCATGGAATCATTTGAATATTCAGTTTTTGAGTTAGATACTATATGATGCTCACACCAAAGAAAAGACATTTTCCAAAATTGGTCTATGAATTAAGAGTAGAATTTTACCCATTCAGTAATATTTTATGTAAGTCTCACAACTAGAGAATGAGTTTATTGTGGGGGCTGTTGAAATTGGAAAGAGATTGGAGTGTAAAGGAAGGAGAATGCATCTCTTTTGTTGTGCTGATTATGAGATAGTTGTCCAGGAATAGGTGTCACCACTTTGCTCCCAAGGGTCCTAGAAACATGCTGTTAATAGAAAAGCTTTTAAGACTGTGATTCAACTGGTTTGACATTTAATTTATCCCAGAAATTGAAAGAGCCAATATGGAAAGGGGTCATTGGCTGTGATAGAAAGCATGGTCCTTAGAGATTATTACAACATTGTTCAGTGTCAATTTCATAGAGCATGTGTCTATGCCCTCTGTCTAAAGAGGCTTTGACTTTATTCTATCTGTACTTTTGATAACTAAATCTATAACTTCGACTAGATTGCTATACTTTGTTTAAATTAGCTTTATCCTATCTGTACTTTTTATAAATAAATCTATAACTTCAGAACTTTAGATTATTAAAATTTGTTCAGAAAATATATCCTCTGGAGCCTCATGAATCAGTGCCTGTACCTCCATCTGGACTGAGTTTGGTGCTTTGCCAGTGCCAGCCTGAATCTAAGATAACCATCCCCATGGTGCTTACTTCCTCTGGGTGCCTTTGTATGATATGGTGGGCTGTATAGAGACATGATTTGAATTTAATTTCTGTGTTTCCAGCTCCTATATATCAGTGTCGAATAGGTTCTCACAACTTAGAGTATGCAAGATGTCAAAGATTTAAGAATTTATAGTGCACAAGTATCTCTCTAATCTCTTGTTCATACTCTTTCAGAAATGTCTTTTCTTCTTGGATATGTCTAGTTTTACTAGAAAAGATAGAAATAGACGCCTAGTTAATTCACCAACTTATAAATTAAAAAAAAAACATTTTCAAATTTGTATTTTGCCAGCTTTTCATGCTAACTGGAAATCATTTCACTCTTAATAGACATTTGATTTTTAAACTACCAATAAGATTTAACCGTTGTTAGCATTTCTGATTTGTCTTTTAAAATTTCCATTTTTTCAGTACATAAGTGTGTGTATACTTAAATTCATTTATGTATATAATGTATAATGACTTTTCGTAGGAAGTACATATTACAGACACTACATGTTTGTGCTGTGGCAGTGCATTTATGAAATCTTTATATACTTTTCTCATTTTAGTCTGCATGTCATCAAATATTACTGCAATAGAAAAAAGGAAAATAAAATTTCCTTAACTTTCCACCGGATGGCATTAGAGTGCTCTTCATAAATCTAAGGGTTAGTGCTTTTCTCTGACATTTATGTGCTACACTCTTAAAGTGAAAAGTTTCAGATCTGAAGATATGAGTATTCATAACATCTTTACTATGGTCTGCCCTCATATTTCCGTATTGATGCTAATTCTCAGTGTAGTTACATGGATGAATAATCAGTGCAGCACTAAGAAGAGATATAAAACTTGGCCTGAGTAAGCTTGAATAAATGTGAGTTGTAAAGCACATACTAAATGTGAGGAGAGGGAAACACAATTTTCTGATGACGGGGTAGCAGGAACTGTCCTGATGACTGGATGCTTAACAGCGCATACAAATTCAGCTGCACATAGTTGCCAAGAGCAATTGCATAATTCACATGAAGCAAGTTTGTATCAAAGCAAGTCAATAGCGTCTACTGCCTCATTCAAACTCTACGTATTTTCAAAAAGGC
Organism: Ondatra zibethicus; assembly: GCA_004026605.1. Taxonomy (NCBI): domain Eukaryota; kingdom Metazoa; phylum Chordata; class Mammalia; order Rodentia; family Cricetidae; genus Ondatra; species Ondatra zibethicus. The sequence goes on along the minus strand of PVIU01026132.1, from coordinate 113 downwards.
AGTGTCTATCTTCTACAACACACAACTGCTATATAAACATAAGTAAAATGGACATTTGTTTTCTCAGAACAACCAAAATTTCAACTGTAAGGTGTATTGAAGATTTAAAAAAT
>PVIU01026131.1:0-22518 GCA_004026605.1 Ondatra zibethicus | reverse complement strand
CACCAAGGATTCCCTATGCTGGAGAGGATGTGGAGTAAGGGGAACTCTCATCCATTGCTGGTGGGAATGCAAACTTGTGCAACCACTTTGGAAATCAGTGTGGCGGTTTCTCAGGAAATTGGGAATCAACCTACCTCAGGATCCAGCAATACCACTCTTGGGAATATACCCAAGAGAAGTCCAATCATACTACAACAGCTATAGGGTTTTAACAGCAAGTTCTGGCGGGTAACCAAGAGCAATAGAAACTAATAGCCTGTAATGTTTGGGGGACTATGAGACCTCATTGTTCAAGGACTCCAAAAGAAGTAGTCCATTGCTGGCACTGGGCTTTTGGTTCTATCTAGTAGGGGCATTGGTACCCTGTTACAGAGTAAGTACATTTTACCTCTCTTTATATATATGCATATATATGTATTAGGAAGTTTCTGTAGTGCTAGGTTTCCATAGGTTTTTTTTGAAAGGTCTTCCTTCCCTTTACTCCCTCTTCTACCCTGCCCCTTTTTTCCCACCCCACTTTAACCCTCCTTGTTTCATTATTCCTTTTTCAAGACTTTATACTAGTGTTTTCTATTCTCTCATCCTAGAAATATCCCTCCTCAAGACGCCTTAGAAATTTCCTGGAATGTATGGATATTCTAAATGAATCACACATATCTGAAGGTTCCAAGATAGCATCCACAGATGAGAGAAAATGCATGATGTTTGTCTTTCTGAAGATGGGTTACCTTACCCAGAATGATTATTTTCACCTACATTTATTTATCTGGGGATTTCATTTTTCCTAATAGTTACATAGAATTCCAGTGTGTAAATATAACATGTTTTCTTTATTCATTTTAGTTGATAGAAATCTAGGCCATTTGCATTTCCTGGCCATTGTGAATAGATGAATACTGGTAAGCAGATACCTCTGGAGTAGGTAATAAAGCCTTTTGGATATATGCCCAAGAATGTTATAACTGGCTTATTTTTAGTTTTGGAGGGAACTCCACACTGATTTTCACAGGGGTGCATCAGTGTGCATTTCCGCCGGCAGCAAGTAAGTATTTGTTTTTCCTCTGTATTCATGCTAGCATATGTTATCATTTGTGTTTTTAATCTTAACTATTTTGACTGGGAAAAGATGTAATTGCAAAGTAGTTTTAATTAGCACTTTCCTGTTGGCTAAGGATGTTGATTTTTTAAAAAATTGTTTCTCAACAGCTTCTTTTTTATCTTTCAATAAATCTGTTTATTTCTATGCCCAATTTTTAATTGGGTTGTTTGCTTTCTTAATATTTAATTATTTAAAGTTTGTTAAAGTATATTTTAGGTACTGACCCTCTGTCCTATGTACAGCTGTTAAAGATTTTCCCCATTGAATACCTCTTTATTCAAGTACTGATATCCTTTATTGTACAGAAATATTTTTATTTTCATGAGGTTCCATTTACTAAATGTTTGTATTAATGACTGTACTACCAAGGTTCTGTTCAGAAAGACCTTTCTTGTGGCAATGAATTCAAGCCCACTCCTTACTTTCTCCTTTATCCGATTTAGGGTTTCAAATATTGAAATTATTGATCTATTTGGGGTTGAGTTTTGTTCAGCATTAGAAATGAGGACCAACTTTCATTCTTCTATATGTAGCTATACAGTCTCATCAGCACCATTTATTGAAGATTTTTTTTCTCCAATAAGTATTGTTAGCTTCTTTGTTAAAAATTAGATGACTGTGGGAATATGGATTTATATGTGGGTCCTCAATTCTATTCCATTGAACAATGACTATGACTTTGTTTCTATGCCATTATCGTGCTGTTTTCATTACCATAGCTCTGTAGTGTAACTTGAAATCTGGGATGATGATCTCTCCAGCAATTTGTTGTTTAGCATTGTTTGGACTACACTGTGTCTTTTGTATTTCTATATTCAATTTAATATTTTTTTCAGTTTCTATAAAGAATTACATTAGAATTTTGATGGGGGTTGCATTTATTCTGTAGATTCCTTTTGGTAGGAAGGATATTTTCACAATATTAATCCTGCCAATCCATGAACATGGGAGGTCTTTCCATCTGGTATCATTTCCCACTTATTTTTTTAGTATCTTAAAGTTTTCATTGTACAAGTCTTCTATTTCTTTGGTTAGATTTATTCCAGGGCATTTTTGAGGCTATTGTGAATAATATTGTTTCCTTGATTTCTTTCTTGGTGTGTTTTTCATTTGTGTATAGGAAGGCTACTGATTTTTGTGGGAGAAGTCTCAAAGAACCTGGGGGAAAATTCATATTGCCTATGGATATATGAAGGTGAGAATGACAGCAAATTTCTTGCCAGAAAATTCAAGGCGATTTTGCTCAAGAGTGGAGAATTCCCTTCACATAATTTGAGAGCAAGTATTTAAAGGTGCTATGTAAGCCAGCAAGGAAGAAACATCAATCAACAGCCCTACTCAGTTGTAAAGCTTGCAAATCATAGCCGTGACCAGTCTGGCAAGATATACTCAATGGTGCAATGGTGGAATTGTTATCTTGTAGGGAACCAACAATTAACTGTCAAATTTTACCAAAGGTTACTCAATAGAAGAAGATTATGTGGTTCTGCAAACCTAGCCGCCACCTACTTGTGGCTAGGTAGATCATACAACCCAGAGGAAAAACCTATTTACTGATATTTACTTAATAAATATAATTTCTAACTGTATTTCACATACTTATTTTTGTACCCATAGATTAATTGTAGTTCTCACTATGCATCAAAGAAGGCTTTTTTTTATTCAGGTGATGAAGACTATTACAGAGAACTGTACCTGGTCAAAATGCAGAAAGTAAGTAGATGGAGTACCCAACTCCAGTTGTTGCATCTACAATACAACCCTGACACCTAAGACTCAGGAAACATCGCTGAAGATTGTAAGAACCAGAAGACCATGACACCTACTTCAAGATAATGCTTTCCAAATATAACAAGGATGTGTGCCTTTTAAATCTCAACAATATGGTTGCCTAAACAGACTTCTATAATAATAGCACCAGCCAAGAGGCCAGTGTGGGTGGGGGAATTTTCACCCCAACTAAAGAACTACAGGCAGTCAATAGCTATTGAGAGAGGGATAATCAGTTTTATTCAAGGATGAGCTTCTTGGTAGGTCACCCAACCCCAAGTGGCTAGTCCTAAACATATATACACATAAGAACAACATTAAATGGACTTCTTCAAAAAATATAATATTATATAATTGTACTTCCATATATACATACATAATTAAAGAAGAGGTCATGAATTTGAGGAATGAAGGGGCATGGGAAAAGTAGAATTAATGTAAAGACAGTATTCACCTACAAAATTGTCAAGAAAAAAAGTAAATAAAAATTGTTAACAGAATTCTTTACCTACTGAAAACATATGAAAATATAAGTAATTATTTGAGATAACCAAAACCTGAGAGAATTGTTAGTAGACTCGTACTAGAATAAATATTAAAGGAAGGTTTTCTGGTATGTAAAAATTATGCAAATGGAAACATGAATATCTAATACATGAAAGAAGAGTGCAGGGGGTGGGAAATATGGAAGCATATATTTTCCGTATTTCTTGATCATAAGAAAGTATCACAGATAATTGACCATTTAAATCAATAATGATGAAGATGGTGATAATAATAATATATTTTGGGTTTTACAACATATGTAGAAGTAAACTATATCATCTTACCAAAATGGGTGGTAGGTATGAAATAGAACTATAGTGTAAGATTGTTGCATTTTTTTCTGGATTGCTTTGGTATTGCTTGATGATGGACTATGAAAATTAATATATCTAATAAGCCATATGATAAATGCTAAGGTCCCACAAATATGTGGAGATAATAAGCCAATAAAGAAGATGGAATGAAGTAGTAAAATCACACAATCCAAAAAAAAGGATGAACATAGGACAAATGAATATAAACAAATGGGACCAATAAAAACAAATCAAATATGCTGAAAAATTAAAATTGAGACACATTTAATAAGGCTAAGTGTGAATAGTCTAAATATTCTATTTAAGGCATACAGATTTAGTGAATAGAAAGTAATACTCTACTATTCACTTTATACAAGAAATCTGCTTTAAGGATCAATATTGAAATCCATTTATCTAAGTGAGTGAAACATACAAACACTAATCAAAACAGAGCAGGGTGACCACATTGATATCAGCTGATTTTATCTTCATAACAGAGGGCATTAGCATGCATAAATAAGAGCACCTATTAATTATAAAAGGAATTTATTCATCCAAAGAAATAACCCCAAGTGTGTATGCACTTAATAAGAGAGTTTGCATAAAGCAAAAACAGACTAATGATAAATCCGAATGTAATTTAGTTGTATCTCTCAACATGTGAAAAACAAAGTAGATTAAAAAAAACAGCAGAAATACCAAACAACTGGACATTACTATCAACCAGCTTTACCTAACTTATATTTGTAGAACAAGTTGCCAAAGAGCAGAATAAAATTATGTTAAATACATTTAAAATAGATACCATATTATGGTTCATGAAAAAAACTTCCCAATAAGAATGAACTTATATAAAGAATATGCTCTGACCAAATATACTCTAAGTTAAATCAATAGCAGATGGCTGTCTAGAAATCCACACTACTCAGGTATTAATTGTCATATGATTCAAATGCATCAAAAAGGACAGGAAATCTTTTGGAATAAATGAAAATAAAACAGTATATAAAAATTATTAGATTCAATTAAAACCTTGCTTGGGAGTAAGGAATTGCTTTATTTGTACTAAGAATAAAAGTATTTTGTAAGCGGAGACTGTTTTTTTTTTTTTTTGGCCCCCTAGACATGAAATAATCACATAGAGACTGTATTAATTAAAACATTGATGGCCTATTAGCTTAGGCTTTTTATTAATTAACTCATATTTTAAATTAACCCATTTTTATTATTTTGTATTTTACCACAAATTTTGTGGTTATTGGTAAGGTTTCAGTGGGCGGGCATCTGTCTCCTTCAGCAGCTACATGGCATCTCTCTGCCTCTGCCTTCTTTTCTCCTCTATCTCTGTTTGAAATTCCCACCTTACCCTGTTCTACATTTCCATTAGCCCAAAGCAGATTCTTTACAAACCAATGGTAATAAAACATATTCACAATATATAGAGGGGAATCCCACATCAGCCTTTGGTCAGTAATATGCAGAAAGTTGTACTTTATCTTGGAGTAATTTATTATAGATTAATTGGTAGAAAATAAGATTAGTTCCACAACTGAACATGATATATCTGCATTTTATTTTTTTATTTTGAGAACAGAGCACTTCTACACCATTTTGTTCACTTAAACATGCAAAGAACAAAAACAACAATTTTAAAAATTAAAAAAATTCTGTCATAACCTTCAGTTTATGCATATTCAATGAAATTCATTATTTGCTTAGGTTAAAACTTTATTAAAATATAAGGGCATGGGAGGGTTTTGAGGGAGGAGACACGGAAGGGGCTGCATGGAGGAAAGGCAAGGGGGCAGGTGATGTAATTATATTCCAATTTACAATAATAATAAGAAATAATAAAAAGAAAGGCATCATTGAAATACATATTTTCTTTCCCTTTCTTATCAAGGTAGACAAAACAGATGTATGGCAACTGGGAAAAAACAAACATTAGCTTTATAAAAAGAACATAGTAGAAAAACAACAAATCCAGTATTTGGCAAAACCCTTAAAGATGTTTGCTTTCACTTGTTTTATATTGAGAGACAACCTGCTTGCTGTCACTAGCAAATGCATAGATAAACGTGCCTAGAAGGAAAAAAACCATTTATGCATATGTGTAACATTATTCTACATTCTTGCCAATATACTTAGGCATTCAGGATGCTTATTGGAGGTTTTTCTGGCAAGTATAGTTAAACACCAACATTTGTGCTATGATCCAACTTGTAATTCTGTATATGTCTACGGTGTGAGAAATGAGAAAGTATGTATACAAATGGTCTGTGTCTAGAGATGGCTCATTTAATTTTATCTAGGGAGTGTGGACAGCAAGAAGACTTTTCAGAAGAGGGTACAATTGATAGGAATCCAGAGGAGCACAAGAAAAACATAAGGATTCTTCATCTTTAAGGAAGAGGAGACACCATGCACAAATCAAGTAGGAAATGGTGACAAAGAAAATATAATTCATTGAAGGAAAAATAGACAATATAATGTACTTAGTGGAGAGATCTGTGGGTAAGACATGTGGTTGAATGGAAAATATTCCTTTTTCCTCCTCTTAGAAGTTACTAAGTACTTACAAGTACTAGATAAAATTCAATGCTTTATGTAAATTACTTCATTTGATTCTTATAACTGTACTGTGTATTATTATAATGTTGATTCTTATAACTGTACTGTGTATTATTATAATGTTGATTTGCAGAATCAACTTGCCCAAAGATGCTTGATCATAGGAAAGCCTTATTTGTGTATTTATTATCTTGAGTAAATTCACTACCCAGAGAGACTTTTCTTTTTCTTTAATCCCCTTTTCTAAAGAAGCATACTAGGATAAGTGGGCTAGCAGAAGGTTTGGATGAGGCCTTGCTCTTGGTTACCCTTCACAACTTGATGGTAAGATCCTATTGCTAGGGACACCATATACTTGAGTCATAGGCTATAAAACAATCAAGCTGGTACTGATCTAGACATTTCATCCCCATCGACCAGCTTTCATAGTGCTGGAATGTGCTGTGCATGGCACTTAGGTAGAAAAATATCAACGGTCTTACTCAGCTGTGAACCCTGAGCTACATTATGAGCCTAATGAGATATATGCATTGATGTGATAGAGGTAAGGTTGTTATGGGAATAACCCTCTACTTTGTGATTAGATTTATAGACAACTTAACATAATGGAACTCATGCCTAGTACTGTTACTTGGACCCAAACCCACAGTTGGCTAGGTTATAGGCTCTAGGGAAGAACCTACTACTATTATTCTGCTAAATGGACATAGCAATAAATTTCTCCCTAAATTCTTATTTTACACACATAGACTAGGTCATTTCCCAACTCTTGTCAGAGAAGCTTCTTTTTGTAGTAGATGTTAATATAGTGTGGGAGGTCCTTCTGTCTATGTGTTGCTTTTATTGGTTAATGAATAAAGAACCTGCCTTGGCCTGTTGATAGGGCAGAACTTAGGTAGGTAGGGAAAACTAAGCTGAATGCTGGGAGAAGGAAGGCGGAGAGAGAGAGAGACGCCATGGAGCTTCCAGAGTCAGACATGCTGAAACTTTGCTGGTAAGCCACTGCCACGTGGCAATATACCGATTAATGGAGATGGGTTAAATTAATATGTAAGAATTAGCCAATAAGAAGTTAGAGCTAATGGGCCAAGCAGTGATTTAATTAATACAGTTTCTGTGTGATTATTTTGGGTCTAAGCTAGCTGGGAGGTCAGGAACCAACAAGCAGCCCTCCTCCAACAGAATGGTGCCCAAATTGTGGATAGCTGAATCCACAGAAACCTGAGAGAGCTTGGGAAGTAATTCTAGAGACAAAATAACAGCATTAAGCATGGCTTCTTGGTAGCAGCAATTTCTCGGGACTGCTCTGCTTGCTAGAGGCAAGCAAGCACTCTCATTTAAGAGAGGCTTCCTGAATCAGCTTTATCTGCAAAACCTTGCAGCTCTTTTAAAGAGGTCTTACTATGAAATGCTTAAATGGTGTTGATGAAAAGCCAACCACATGCTTTTCAATGGTGACAGGGACCTTGAAATGCCATAGAGTCTGTGGCAATAAACACTGTTCCTGCCGGTACCTCCGCCATGATGCTAGAATCTCAGAAAGCTAAAAATGGGCAATCCAGCTGTCAAAGTCACAGCTTTAATCCTAACCATTTCGCTTAGCAAATTAAAGACTCATGTCAGAAAAAGAGAGATACAGTATAGATAGTTTCAGGAAAAAAGAAGGCTCTTAACAGTTTACACTGTGTTTAAAAATATATGCAGGTTTGGGAGAGAAAAGAAAAAAGGTTAAAGTCCTTAAAATAAAAAAGTTAGAGAGAAGTTGGGTGTGGTGGCACACACCTTTAATCCAAACACTTGGGAGATAGAGGCAGGCAGACCTCTGGGAGTTCAAGGTGTGGTAGCACACACCTTTACTCCCAACACTTGGGAGGCAGAGGCAGACAGAACTCTGTGAGCTCAAGGTGTGGTGGTACACACCAATAATCCCAGCACTTGGGAGGCAGAGGCAGGCAAAACTCTGTGAGTTCAAGGACAGCCTGGTCCACAGAGGGAGTTCCAAGACAGCCAAAGATACACAGAGAAGCACTGTCTCAAAAAGCAAAAAATTAAAAGTAAAAATAAAATAAATAGAATTTAAAGTAAAGCCACATAAAGATGACAAATACACAGAGAATCTGGATATTGTATATTATTATCTTGTCTTTGAATTACTTGACAGCTGAGGAAGTAGCAACAGCTGCTAAAAGACATTTAAATATTTTATAAATGCCTTGACTTCAAAATTGCAGTCAAAAGATATGTTACTTGGGAGAAAAGGTTTTACTTTTGCATCCACAGAAAATGAGATGATATGGATTTATTCTGGGCTAAGAAAAGTAATGTTGATCAAGGAAGACCCCCAAGAAATCACCGATAGGAGCAGATGGCCCAGATGTCCAAGTTCTACATGCAGAACAGCCTCAAGACTGCTGGCTGAGATGATCAAGCCTCACAGGATACTCTATTCATGACTTGAACATAATTCTAAATTTTCTTTAGCTCCCCATAAGATTATCAGTGCCCCAATTCAGCAGCAAGTAGCCTGAAAAACTATGCCCACATTCCCAAAAAATGGACTATGGATATTTTCCTTTGTTTAGAATGTTGGTTACAAGTTGTTATAGATAATGGTCAGGAAAAAAGCTAAACAAAAAAAAAATCAGATTCAGAGTTCTTGCTCATTAAAAAAAAAGGGGAGAGGTTGTTGTGGGACAATGGTTTTATCCTGTAAACATTTGTTTCTTGTACTTGTTTAATAAAATGCTGATTGGCCAGTAGATAGGCAGGAAGAATAGGCAGGGCAACCATGTAAGAAATAGAGGAGGGGCAATGAGAACAGGAGAATTCTGGGAAGAGGATTCTGCAGTCCGCAGTGATCCAGACACAGAGCAAACAAGATGTGACTACCTCGCCAAAAATGGTACTGAGCCACGTGGCTAACATATACAACAATAATGGGCTAATGTAAGTTACAAGAGTTAATAAGAAGCCTGAGCTAATGAGCCAATCAGTTTATAACTAATGTAGACCTCTGTGTGATTTCTTTGGGACTTAACGACTGTGGGAACCAGGCAGGACAGAAACCACAGACAACAATAATAAATAGAAATCCACAAATGATCAGCACACAGAAAATAAGAGACTATGACATGCTCAGTTCTAAATAGACAGCTATGTCGTACTTCCTATCCCCAAAACTCAGAGATGGTGAAAACTCAGGTGGTGAAAAGGTTGTAGGAACTGGAGATGGTGAACATCTGCAGTAAAGCCATATTTTCTGGGCAAGACAGTACTCCTGCTTATACGAACTCTTAGCAGTTGTCACTAGATACACTAGACCTACACAAGGTAAAGCCTGTTAAAATCCCAGCAAGGATCAGGGAGGAACTCAGGAAGCCCCACTACCTGCTGAGGAGCTATTGTGTTGGCAATGACAGCTGCTAGGGGAAGAGGTGTCAGTTTCCTTCAGAGAGGAGGCCTCTGAGAGATTGTCATGTTCCAGTAGATGGTCCTACACCCAATGTACACCAAGTAGACTGAGCGAACTTTTAAAAAGAAGCACGTACGTTGGGAAGAAATAGTGTGTATAGTGGAGAGATTGGGTAAGAGGAAAAGGGGATAAGTTTGAACAAAATGCATTATGTACATGTATGAAATTCTTGAACAATAACAAAATTAAAAAATAAAACTTAAGAGAGCTGATCTTGAACATCATAGTTACTTTCAACTTTGAAATTCCAGAAAATTTAACATCATTCATGGATATGGAAAAAAAAAGAAGAAATACATTAGGTTGTTTTTCTAAATTTGAAATAGAGCATTGACAAAATGCAGACTTTGGGTAGGAAAAATACCTGGGAGGTAGAATTTTAAAAGTCAATAACTCAGAGAGAGCCTGGAAACTATCTAAAAACCCAGAATACATGTGGCTGGAGATCAAAAATACCAGGGACTTGGAAAAAAATAAACAACCACAGCATAACTACCTGGTCAAATCAAAGAGGCTTTTGCATGGAGAGAAGGTATCTTTCAAAGGCTTGAAAGACAGGCCAAACTGAGAGAACAGGAAAGCACACAGCTTGGAGAGATTGGGGGAAGGAATTTCTAAGAACCAAGACTAGGGGTCATGGTTGGGAATAGAGGGAATTCTGATGAGACAAAGTATTTAAAGGTATTAAGACAAATTTCGCAGTTGGAAAACTGGGTGCTTGGCTCTATACTTTGTTTCATTATTATAGTTTTTAATCATTTCACTACCACCTAATTCAGGTGTTTTATCTTCCAATTTTTTCTTTTTCTCTTAACGGTAATGTACATTTTCTTTTCATTTTAGATAGCTATTCAATTTCCAAACTTATATAAACAGGGCGTGAACTCCTGTTTTCGCTGCTTTGAAAACTTTATTAGTAAAGATGACTTAGATTTGTATGACTGGTCCCTGTATATTTTATCGTATTTTCCTTTTTGAGTTACTAGCATGTAATAGAAAGTCTCCCCTTGCTTCTTATTTTAGCACTGCAGCCTGGCTGAAAATATGCTCCATGGTGGTGAGAAGATAAGAGGGAAGCGATAAAGGATGTCTTTTTAGCTCTCGTATTTGTGATAGCAACCAAGTGTTTAAAACCAGGAGGCTTAAAGAAGCAAACTTATCTGTTTTGGCATGATGACAGAGATGGAAAGGTATCTTTAAAAAAAGTGACAAGAATCAGATTGCTTGCCTGGAATGAAAGGACTCAGCAAGTACTTATGGACCTGCTACAGTCCTGTGCAGAGTTAACTTCAAACTAAAATGGAGATAGTTTTGAGAAGTTACACATACACAACTCTCTTGTTGGAGGATATCCAGGTTTGAGTTCCTCTTTCACTTAAAACTTCCTCTGAAACATGCACTTTTATAATTAATAATTGAGGAAATCACCTTTAACAGGGATTGAGTTATTACAAACAAATGTTCTCTATTAGTGGGATGTCTTGCACAGAATAGTAAGATGGCTGATGCTGTTAATTAAATTATTATTGGACATAGCTATGCAACACCTCCAAATTTATTTATCAAATTCCTTGCTGGTATGCTTGGTATGCTTGCATTTCCACTGATAAATGGCTCATCCAGATGTTGGCAACTTGTAGTATACTGGAAAAGCCCTGTCATTTGTGATTTCTCTACTTTTTTGACTTGTGGCAATTAATGCATTCTGAGATAAAAATAATTATCATCAAGTATTGAGTTTATTGCACTCAGGATTGGACATTTGTAGGTTCTTAAGGTCAGATGGAGGCCATTCCACATTATCCAGCTGTTGGAAATGAAGAATAGGAACTATTCTGTTCTTTCCAGCTGTTTCAAAAAGTAGATTTTTTTTCTTTTAAAGCTTAGAGGATCAGCTATGATAAAGTATGGGAACATATTTATCAGTAAGTATGCAATGCCTCAATACATCCAACTTGGCACCAATGTTAAGACTCATTAAAACAATTTATTCATTTTCACCTGAAAACAGTGTGATGTGATTTACTATGTCCAAAGTATAAAAATGTCAAGTATTTAGATAGATTTTTATAGATTACAAAGAATGTTCACTTTTCAGGAGGTCTTGTTTGATATTCCCAACAGTCTTGGTGAAAGGGATGTAACTGTCTTTGGTTGACAAATGACTGAGTGAAGCTTAAAAAGATTAAGGCGCTTTTTTGAGATTTCACATCTGTGAAGAAGTAAAGCTGGATGTTATTAAAACACATTTTATTGGCTCCAAATCTAGTGTTTCCTTGCAGGTATTGTGTTTCCTCTCAGTCAACAGTAAGAAAACTCTGAAAGTGAACCGGTCAGGTTTTACAATCCAGTGTGCATACATGCACAAATATGCGTGTACACATACTCACACAGAGTTATTTCTCTGCCTAAAATTCCAGTGAATCTTTGCTTCATCTTTAAATATAATCCTAACTTCTCCATAGTCTCTAAATTCCTCCCCTTCTCTTGAGCAACAAACCATGACCTCTGCCTGGAGGGAAAAGAGCTTCAATGTTTTACTTTGTGTTTCCCCAAAATAAAGAAGGGGAACTTGAATGTTGGTGATGTGTATAAAAGGTAATCCTAAGAAGAAATGGAAAGTGAACAGGGAGAACGAGACACAGCTAATATTCCATGCTTTCTCATGTGAATCACTCAGACATAAAATAAGACTTGAAAGAAAAGGAGATAGCATTTAGGAAGAAGAAGAGGACAAACTGAAATGGAGCAGCATCAAATAGTAATGGAAGGAGTGAGTAAGAACAAAGTTCAAAATGCATGATATTCCTACATGAGAGTACAATAAAGAAGCCCATCATTTTGTGCAATAAACATATGCTAATATAATTGAATAAAAGAAAATTACTGTTAGGGAATGTTATTGAAACTGTTTTGTGACAAGGGTCTATCTGCCAGGTTACCATAGAAACAAAGCCTCTCAGACACTACAAGTCTATGCCACTGGTCCACCAGGTTCCCACTGAGTCAAGGATAATTCTTCAGTGGTATTAATATCCTTAAACTTTCTTAAGTAGTCACAGTCTGAGAAGACTTGAATTTGAAAGGACTTTAGCAAAGGGCCTGAAACAAAATATAAGAAGACACTGTGTGCTTGAGTAGGGACACTGCTTGCCTAACGTGGGTCTGAGCACAGACAAAGCTATTCACTGGTATTCTAGCTGAAGTCCCAAGTTCATATTATATATAGTCCGAAGTCCCTATACTGTCAGGTACAGATACATCCTGCTTTGACCCAAGTTTATATGTCACTTCTCAGACTGTCGGGAAAACTTCATCTAATGAGTTTCTGAGTGTGAGTGTCCCTGTTTTCTGTCACTAAAATTTGTAGCTATTAACTTGTTTTTACCCATTAATGTTCATTTCTCTTACTAGAATCTCTAACAGGTTAGCATATAGCAACTGTTTCCTATTTGTTAAATGAGTGTGAGACTGATAGCCATACGATTAAAAGTTATGGTATTCACTCTGTAGTTTACTTAGGCTTATATTCCATTTCTCTAATATGTTCACTCTCATTTTATCACCTAACCCATGTCAAAAGTAGGCAAGAAAAAATGGTAACAAATAAAGAAAACAGTTAAATCTGCCTATCTAGCACCTTGAGACTGGACTGAGGACATTTACTAAACTGTTTGCTTGAATTTACCATGAGGAAACCTAGAACAAAATGGAATGTCTAAGAAGTAAGATGAGGATTGGATTATTGAAACATGCTCATAATAACAATGATTCATTGAGCATTTACTATATGACAGTTGTGGTACTTAGTTTGTTACATGCATCAACTCATTTAATTGTCACAACTCTAGGGATTTGCTCTTTTACTTTCACAGACAAGGAACCTAAGGCTGAGGAAAGTTAACTTCTTTCTCAAAACACAGCTATGAAATGTCTAAAGTGGGATGAATGTGATCAATGCAGCTGCAATGGTATGTCTCATTTCCCTGATATTTCTTTCTTCATCATTATTTAAATATTTTTTCAGAAACCATAAAATTCACTTATTTAAAGTTACAGTTCAATGTTTTTTATACACTCACAAAATTATGTATAATCCTAAACAACTGTTTTATTTTAGAACACATTCAATACTCCCCTAATAAATTTCCTACCCATGAGCAATCATTCTTTCCTTTTAAAAATTTTTACTGAATATATGAGTATGTAATATAGGCTTCTTTTTTTAACATTTTCATGTGTGTATGTAATACACTTGATCCTATCCCCCACTACCCTCTCTTGTCTCCTTTCCTTTCTCTCCTTGTTTTCTGCCTTCATGTCCTGTTAAAATCTAGAATCTACATATGGACAAAAACATGCAATATTTGTCTTTCTGGCTTATTTCATTTGATGTGATGTTCTCAAATTTTATCTACTCTCTGCAGATTAATAACATCATTCTTATTTATGAATAATACTCACAAGTATGCATATATAAACTCTCCCATTCTTTTTCATTATTTGTCTACTTACTCTGACTTTATTATCCTATCTCAATATCTTTATTAATTTGGCAGTTTTAAATGTATCTATAATTAATGCAACTGTGCAGGTTTGGGTCTTTGGTGACTAGCTTCTTTGGCTTATAAGGGCTACCAACTTTATCTATCCTGGGTCATATATTAATACTTCATTCAATTCAATTATTGGTTCATTCATTTAAGTTGTTCCAAATGACAGTAATTTTCTACAGTATGTGTATTACCTTTGCATTGCTGTAAAAAAAATACCTAAGAGTTCAACTTAAAATAAGGAATTATTTGTTTTAGCTGAGGTTTTCAGAGATTTTAGTTCATGGTCTTTGCTTGGTTGATCTTTGGCTTGTGATGAGGTGGAAGATCATGGTGGCAGAAGCAAGTGACAAAGGCAACATACCACATGTTGGGTAGAAAGCACTCAGTAAGGAAGCAGCTAAAAACAGATAATAGCCTTCAAAGGTACAGTTCCAGTAATCTTCTTCTTCCACAATGGCCCTGCCACCTTCTAAAAGAGCTCCCCTAGCTGAAACTCAAAAATTCTACACACGAGCCTGTAGAGACATTTCAATATTCAGACCATAACATTTTCATTCTGTCTACTGAAGGCTTGTGGCCATCTCATAATGAAAATTACCCTTAATCAGCTCTAAGAGTCCTTAAAATCTTAAGACTACTAACATTGTTTAAGAGTCTAAGTAGTAACTGTTCTCTGAGAATTAATACACTCTTAGTTGGGGGTCCCAGTAAAATAAGAGAAAATTGATTCAATGGCACAAAGTAAACATTTCCATTGTGAAAGAGGAAGATAGTAAAATAGCAAGGAACAAATTTTATGGAGCACAACAGAAATCCAAGATGATATACAACCTGTAGCTCCATCTCTGGCATTCAGGTCATGTCCTGACACGATACTAGTTCTACAGGCTTAGGACATCCTTGCCACAATGGCTTTCTTGGCTTTAACCTTCAAAGTCTTTGTTTTAGGTTGGCTCAAATCACTAACTATTCTGCAAGATTTCATCATAAAGAAATCACAATTTAGATAGGCACCAATCTATGAGTATAGCAGAATATCAATAAAAATAATTTTATTGATTTTTTTAAAAAATCCTGGATCTCTAGCCCAATCATCATCAGAGAGACTTCCTGTGGTAGCTGATGGGAGCAGGTACAGAGACTCACAGCGAACCATTAGGCAGAGAGAGAGCCCAAACTAGAGATCTCCATTGGGTCTCTTCCCTTGTACATTGAGGAAGAAGGAGAAAAAGAATTGTAGGAGCCAGAGTGTTCCAGGACACCGGAGAACACAGTCCAGCAGGGTTCATAGAGGCTCACAGAGACTGAAGCAACAATCATGGAGCCTTCACGGGTCTGTGCTAAGTCCTCTGCATACATGGTGTTGATATGTAGCTTGGTGTTTTTGTGGGAGTGGGGATATCTTTGACAATTTTGGCTACTCTTGGGACCCCTTTCCTCCTATTGGGTTGCCTTGCCCAGCCCCAATAGGAGGGTTTGTGCCTAGTCTTATTTTAACGTATTATGCCATGTTCGGTGGATATTCTTGGGAGATCTCTTTTCTGGAGGGAAATGGAGAAACAGAGGATGTAGGAGAGAGAGGAGCTGATGGGGGAAACTGGGAGGATTTAAGAGAGGTGTAGCTGCAGTCAGAGTATGAGATAAGAATAAAACAAATTGCATACAAAATAAGAAGTTAGATTAGAAAAAATAAATTAGAAATATTTGTGGAAGTGAATATGTCTAGCCTAATTTGAACATGATGAGTTGCCTATGTGTATAGTACATTGTATGCTACCTCATTGATATGTATTATGCTGTGTTTTATGTGTTAATTAAAATCAAAATTGAATTAAAATAAAAATGAACCAGATATTACAGTTCATTCATGAAATCCTTAGGATAATGAGACAGGAAGACTGTCCTGAGTATGCGACCAGCCTGGGTTACATGAGTTCTAGGTTAACCAAGGCTGTGCAGCAAGCTCTTCTTCCTCAAAGCAAGCAAATAAACAAAACAAACAGAAAAACCCAAACAGCTACATATACACAAAAATATTTTTGAGTTGGGTCTCACTATTTAACTAGCCTGGGACTCACTATGTGGACCAGGTTGGCCTTGAACCAGCAGTTGTTCTCCTCCTCTTACCTTTTTTTTGAGCTAGGATTACAGGAACGTGACACCAAGGCCTGATAGTATTGTGAACCCTTAATTGTGCTTTTATTTTAACTTGGCCCTGATTGGTTTTTTTCTCCATTTCTTCAACATAAGCCAAATTTTATAGCAGGAGGTGGTATTAAAAATACAATTTGAAATATGGCAATTCTTTTCTGTATTTACCTTTGTGGGAATGTCTTTAATTTATTAGAGTTTAGTCAGCTTTCCTTCTAATAATCAGCAGAACTTTGCTGGCGGTGCAGCTGCTTCGCTTGTTGCCTATTATGTGGTATCTGTGGTATAACTGACAGGAAAAATAGCAACGTGAAAGACTAAGAAAAACAGTGAGCTCAGCTATAGCATTGCAGACATTCTGTTCTGTGCGGTTGTAAATTTTCATGCTTTCTTTTTCTCATGTGAAATTTAGGTTGCCAGATGGACTGTGAACATATGACTGCTCTGTGTTTTTGTGCCATATTCCATTTTCATCCGTATCAGAATACATAATGGTCCCTCCACTTGAGCCAAGTCAGACACAGTTAGTTGACTACTGTTGGCATTAGTTCCTGCCTCTTCATTCCCCACCAGTGTGTTGGACTCTGTCCCACATTCTACAAACTAATACCCTTCACCAATTTTCTCACACATCTGAGTTTCTGTGGAACAGAATAATAACAGAAGCAAGGCCCTGTTAGTCATGTTAAATCATGATGGCAGTTTGTTTCCTATAGACATTAGAACTTACTCATGGGTCTGCACAGTT
Organism: Ondatra zibethicus; assembly: GCA_004026605.1. Taxonomy (NCBI): domain Eukaryota; kingdom Metazoa; phylum Chordata; class Mammalia; order Rodentia; family Cricetidae; genus Ondatra; species Ondatra zibethicus. The sequence continues at coordinate 5,309 of PVIU01026131.1, read as the reverse complement.
TGACCTTTTAACCTTCTATTATTTTTACCTAGAAATCATGCAAATTTGAAATGAAAATTGTCTTGTGGGTTTCAGCTTTTTAATTTAATGCTTTTTTGGTGGAGACAAAGACTAACTTTTTTCTGATTTTTCTCTTTAGGCTGTGCTAAATAAATAAAGAGATAGGCTCAGACTCATTATACTAAGTTATCATCTAGTTAACACAAGCCAACACAGGAAGGGATTGATATGGCAGGTAATATAGTTAATAGAGTACTAGTACATATATATGCCAATGCTTTGGTTATAAAAATATCATTTAATAAAATAATTTTATCAAACTGACTTTAATTTTTCTTTAATGAACCAGAGTAAATACATAGTATTTAATCAAGTCTGCAGAACTGAAGTGAGTTTTACCAGGCATTTCAGTATCTTGAAGACTTTGGCTATTATTATTATAAGCACTATAATAATAGATATTATTTGCTTGCATTCAAATTCCATAACGTTTTGTAATATCAGTTTTCTCATCTGGTACTTTCCCTAAATGAAGTATGGCCAAAGAGTGGCAAACCCAGGAATTTAATCCTAATTTCTTGACTCTTAAGTTGCTCCTATCATTTAATATTATATCTAGTAGATCGCTAGGTATCTACATTTACTACAGTAAGCAAGCATTTTAAAAATTATCTATCCATATGTAGTCTTATAAAAGGCAAACTTTAAGAATTATGTAATTGTTTGAGACATGGAGCACAAATGACTTCTGTAGAAGGACTATGACAGCTCAAAGAATAGTTTATTAGCATGAAACATGAAATATTTGCTAAAATTATTTTTAAAAAGATGTTACAAACTGTACCAAGATTATTTATTAACATTTCAGTCTATGAAAGTTAGCCAGAGGGAACTCATTTCTATCAAAATATTATAGAATGGTAAAAACTTCTGTGTTTACAGAATCTTTGAAAGTTAGAACCGATAAGGCTTACATGCAAAGGTAAATTTTAGCATCCATGAGGCTTTGATCATCACTAGATTTTCAAATTCTTAATGGTAGGGATATTGTTCTGAATATGTCTGTATGCTTTATTGCTTGCTCAAGAACATTTGAAAAAATTAGCCAGATTTACTTTAATTCCTTTGATTTGATATCTTTATGAAATATACAAAGAAAAAAGTATGGTGGCATTTTTATCCCTCATTCTTATGATTTTCATATCTTTATCAAATCACTAAAATAGAAACAAATTATACTTTTCTACTTACAAACTTCCCAGCTTGTGAAATAGAAGGCAAGGAAAAGTGGTAGGGGTCATGTACTGTTTACATTATAGATGCCAGCCATATACAGATTTGTTGTTTTAAGTATACATTACTTTAGAAGTGGGGAGACAACTATGCTCAAATCTAAAACAGAAAAATACTCGAGACCAAATATTTTTCAGGATAAATTTCGAACTACTTATTTATGTAGATATCTTTAGCCTAACACAAAGTCAACATAGAAAGTCCTTCCCTTTCTCTTGCTCCCATAAGATTCCTGCAAAACCCAACTCAGGATGCCTTTCTTTCCTCCATAGCAGAATCAGTGTTCTGTCCTCTGGGTGCATAGCACTGTATACTAACACAACAGCTTCTCCAGTTAACTTGTGGTCAGAGCAGTAACTGTAATAGCTCTATCTTCCTCCTTTTTTTTCTGCCTCCCTTCCCATGACTGTGCTAAACACACAAAAGATTTTTCAATATATCCTTTTAAAATGAATATTTTTGTGAATTAACCAATTAATATCATTTTTTAGGACAATAGAACTTATGGCTAATGAATCAAAATTATTATGGTGGCTAATACAGAGTAAAAGTCACTTATGCTGTGACTCATAATATTCATCCTGAGAATCACTGCTATACTTTGGCTAGAACCCAAGCTCCCAGGGCTTTTCACATGCCTGAGCATGCTAGCCAAACACTTAGCACTGACCTGTATCTGCATCCCAGGATCCCAGTTTTGGAATGAGACAGGAAAATTTTGTGAGTGTATGCATGTGGGTTTTTATGTGTGGGACGTGGAGACCAGTAATTGCGTTGGGTATTTCTTCTCCCATTCTCTACTTGTTAGAGAGCGGTTATTTCACTAGTTTTAGAAGACTAGCTGGCCTGTGTGCTCCAGGGACACTCTTGTTTCTTCCTTTCCAGTGCTTGCCTCCACATCTCACTTCTACTTAAGTGCTGGGGTCCTGAACTCAGGTCCTCATCTTCACACAGTAAGCCCTTTCCAGACTGAGCTATTTTCTCAGCACCCAGGGTTCAATTATAACATGCAACAATTCTAGGCAGTATGAAGCCTGACAAGAAATCTGAATTAAGAAGGCTTCATTTTTTTGATTTTTAGAAAGAAGATAATAATATGTACAGTGGAAGCGGGTAAAAATGATATCTTATCTAGAAGTTTTTGTGAAAAATCAAGTGGTTATTAACTAGAAGTTATCATGAGTTTTTAAAAAGTGATTTGTTTCACTTTTAATTCTCTCCCCTTCCTCGTGTGTGTGTGTGTGCGCGCGCGCACTTGTGTGTTTGTCAAAGAGCAGTTGCCTGAAGAGGCCATAAGACAGTGTCAGATCCCTTGGAACTGCAGTTAAAAGTGTTTATGAGTCATCTGATGTAGGTGCTGGGAACTGAGCTGGAGTTTTCTTCAAGAACAGTATGCATTCTTACCTGCTAAGCCATAGCTCCAGTCCCAGGTCTTGTGAACCTTACCAACTGATACATTTCAGTTGCACCGTATTTGTTGCTACTATAGAATATGGCATTGGATTATCCCTGCTAACTGTGTAGAGTGCTTGCTCTTTTTTCCTCTTTCTGACCACCTTATAGTCCTCTCGCATCATTATTTATTACTGTCTACATAACCTCACTCAGTGCTGGCCACAAACTTGAGTTTTAATTATTGGCTTGGCATAGCTTCTCAACTGGAAAAGAGCACACTGAATTTGATATCGGCACAGCAGAATAATTTTATTTATGGTAGGTAATTTCCACTTTTCTGAGCTTCCTTGACTCCATGCACAAGATTAAGGAAATAGGCTTTTCTGTGTTTTTCTAGTTGTATGTGATTCTCTGATTATAGTTGCTGATTCTTTTCTGAAAGGAAGGATTGGACATTAAGTAACTCTTTAGAGTTAAATAGAAAACTGCAGGGCCTAAGTAAGGTGATCAACAATCTCACTTTGCCCAGGATTCTCCCAGTTTTGCACAGAAAACTCTGTGTTCCGTGAATCCTCAGTCCTAGGGAAATAGCGACATTTGGTCTTCATATCTCTAGGGAAGTTTGAATAACAAAAGACATTCTTTTTGTTGTTGTTGCTTGAAGTTTTTTTTTTTTAAGTTAGGGGTTAATGGAGTAGAAAAAATCCACTAGACAAACCCATATTATACAAATAAGCCCCCTTTGAATAATATTTAAATATTGAGTCAGAGTTGCTGTGGACAACCTTCTGTGTGCAAGTCTTACTGTAAGCTATGCTGTCAAGGTTAGAGATACAGGCGATTCTGTCCCTGTACCTCGGCTAGGCAGTGTAGGATTAAGTAGAGAAGAGAAATATAGGACATACTCCCCAGGAAACCTCTCTACATGCCACAAAGATGTTATTGTGGCAAAACACATTAGACTGTTCAGAAAAGTGAATGCTAGTAATAAACATGGACATGGGCCTTAATGCTTCTCAGAATCTAGCTTCAGTTTGGAGGTGGCTAGGAAGAAAATTTTAGCCATGATGTTTTAAGTAATGCACAGTTGCTGAATACTCAATTGTTCTGGAAACCACCAGGGAATCCGAAAAGGGAGTGTGGCATTAGTTTCAAAGGAAACAAAATTTTTCAAGACTTGAAACGGGAAGTTTAGCAGATGACAAGTGGGGAAGGGGAAGGTTAAGGGAACCTGGGAAAAGAAACAAGTATATAAGAGGGCTATGAAGTTTTTCTCTCTCCATTTCCCCTCCTTTTTAGGGTTCCCACGCCTGCCTTCCTGCTTTCCTAGTCTTGTTTGGCACTCACCACTGTACTTGGGAGATTGACATGCTGTAGTGTAAAAGGCATAGGGGTTGGACCTCAGAGGCCTCCCGTGCTTCCTAGCTCTATGACTGACTAGCTGTGTGGGTACTCTGCTTACTGTAAAATAAAAACATACACAACTACTTTACTAGCTTGTTTCAGAAGTAATGAGATAATTAATGCATGCAAGACACCTGATACTGTATCTGGAGGAAATGAGGGGCTCTTTTTATTTGATCATCTATGTAAGAACAATCTCATTCATATGGCTTCAATGAAATTCCAAGGAGGAAGTTGAGAACACAAAAGCAAGTTAAGATGGGCATGGATAACTTCTTCACCTTTCACTCAGTGATCTAATCATCCAGTGTGTGTGTGTGTGTGTGTGTGTGTGTGTGTGTGTGTGTGTGTGTGTGTGTGTATAACTTAAGTCAAGACATTAGGCCCCCTCAGGGCCACAAAGACATGGCTCTCTTATGACTTTGCTTTCTATGTGTGCGCCATGCAGGCAGCATGGCTAGCAGGGTAGAGGAACCTGTAAATGTAGGAGAGGTGACTCCTAACTATATGTTAAAAACTGACTCCTACCACTCTGCTCATATGCCATAGTAAGAGCAGTTGTTCAGATTTTCTAGGTTAAGTTCTGGTGCTGTACGGAATAAACCATGCATGCCCATTTACAGAGAGGGGTAGGTCACCAATAGAGTCTCATTACCTGCTTTGGTGTTCTTCTTTGGTCAACTTCTGAAGTTCAAGAAGTTTCAAAGCTGCTTGTGTCTCTGCCAGTGTTGTCCTTTGTCAGAAGTTTCCCTCCCCTCACCCCTGCCCTCAGAATCCAGCAGTCCTCTCATTTCTTCCCAGTTTCTCCAAAATGCTTTTCTCAGTCTTACTACTGCTTACTTCTCCATACTTTACCCAATCCTAAGCCCAAGCCATTATTACTCTACATACGTTACCCAAACTTTTTGACTCTGCCTACATTACTCCATACTTTGCCCAATCCTAAATCCAAGCCTTTATGACTCTCTCTCTTCCTACATTACCTTCCTCTGACCTGTCACTCTGGGATTTCACAGGACTCCACTCAAACCTTAAGTCTTTCCCAAGTCCCTCCCTCTCCTCTCCCTTCCTTCTCCCTCCCCCTCTCCATTTTTCACTTCCTCCCCTTTCCCTCCCTCCCTCCCTCCCTCCCTCCTTCATCTCTTCCACCCATTGACCCTCCCTCCCTCCTTCATCCCTCTTACCTCTTGCTGCTCTCCCTCCTACCTTTTCCCTCC